>WBZZ01001297.1:0-32500 GCA_019918135.1 Paulinella micropora
GATTGAGAGTTTTTGCCCAATGGAGGGATCACCTACTGTGATTGTGCGGAACTGAGGCCGAAATTCTACGTCCCCGGTGTTGGCAGCACCAGTTCGATCTCTCCATGGCCCTAAGCGGGTAGTGTTGCGCTCACGCTGCGAGCGCGCTGCCTGCTAGCACGAGCTTGGTGTCACTGGGCTCCAACGGCGCGCTGCAGCACGGGGACCAAGCCATCTCTCATGGCCTGAGTTTGTAGCCACTGCGTACGTGAAGAAGCCCGACGGCATGACGAGCAACAGCTGGAACGGCCTGATCGCGAGCGCGTCCACTTCCGGGAACGGCAACGCGTACGACGGCTTCAACACGGGCTCGAACTTTTCCTGGCAGAGCGACAGCGGTACCTACAATGCCACGAGCGGCGCCTACACTTCCAATGCCAGCAAAACGTTTTCGAATGTAGCGTACCCCGGAGAGTGGCTCCAGCTAGATTTTGGCACTGGGGTCGTCCTGCAGCAGTACTGCCTGCAGGCCCAGTCCAGCGGTCTGGATAAATCACCAAAGACCTGGCAGGTGGGCACGTCGTTAGACGGCACTACCTGGACGCTTTGGCACACCGGCTCGTACACTTTTATCGATGGCAGTTCCATCACCTTCACGCCGACCGACACTGCCAGGGCCGCCCGGTACGTGGCCATCGTGGTTGCTTCTATCAAGGCGGGAGGAACCTCTAGCTTCTGTGCAATCGGCCACTTTGGCTTCGACTACACGTCGTGCCCCGCAATCAAGAACGTAGCGACGCCGCTCGTCGGCACGGACGCTGCCAACAAGGCCTACGTAGACTTGCAGACCTCAAAGTCGCCATTGACGATCGGCACATCCTCGATCGCGAGCACCGGGAGCGTGGCGCTGAGCTTGCCGAGCGCCCTGCCCGGCTCGACGTCTTTGGTCACACTGGACTCGGCGGGCCGGCTTGCGGCCAACTCGTTGTTGCTAGCCTCCACGCCGGTCCAGACCGCCGTCCTGAGCATGACTTCTGCGGGGCAGGTAGTGACCCAGAGCACTTCGACCACGGTGGTGACTTCTACTGGCACGGTGACGATGCCGGCCTACACTTCTGTGACGGACTCTACCACAGACCCTAACTGGGCGCTCAGCCACTCTTCTGCAGTTACTGGCCAAGAGAGCTGGAAAGTCTTCACTCCTGCTGGCCAGCCCTGGACTAGCCTCAGCAACTACAACTCGGACGGGAGTATCAACACGACCAACAACGCCGTTACCAACGTAGGCGGCAGCAACGTGTACGGCGAGTACTTTACGCTTGAGCACAAGCGGCGCCGGTACAGAATCACAAGGATCATTTTGGCTAGTGGCACGTCTGTACCTAACTGCCCCAAAACCTTTACGTTGGCGGGGTCGAACGATGGCAGTACCTGGACCCTGGTCTGGTCCGATACCCTCTCTTTTACCTCAACGTTCCAGTCCCGGACCTCAAACCCGCCCGGTCCGACCGCGTTCTATTACTACCACCGGTTTATTGCCTCTTCGACACACTCGAGTTCAGCGGTTGCAGTGGGGAAATTTGATCCCACTGTTGAGTTGGAGGGCGTGTCGGTCACTACCACGGGCCTCACGGGCGTGGATTCGATTACGTGTGGCAGAAACACGCTGAAGCTGCCGACCGCGCTGCCTTCTGCCGGTATGGACCGCGTGCTCCAAATCAATGATTTCGGTGAGTTCGAGCTGGGCACCTGGGACCGCGGCCACTGGCTGACTAGCGACACGGCAGTCACTCTTAATAGTGGAGCTGGCAGGAAGATCCCGGTCGATGGCGCGGTCAAGCTGGCGCCCGTGTACGGCAATATCACCGTAAGCCACGCCGACGGCTACACGACCTGGCAGAACACTTCGGGCATGACCAGGAAGTGGTTCATTACGGGATGCTTCAGGTACTTGAACAGCGCGGCGGCCACGACCGCAATGACAGCAGGCATGTCTTGCGCAACCTGGGTGGAAAGGAACTCGGTGAGGCCTGCTAACACGAATGTACAGGGCACGAATGCGCTTCTCCACTCGGAAGCCGCTACCAGCGGCCAGTTTGAAAGCATGCGTTATGTCAAGCCCTGGCTCGCCGGCGTGCTGGAGGTACTAGCAAACGAGTATATCTGGTTCGAAACGTTAGGTACGACACAGGGCGCTACACAATGGAGTGTGGTCATCGGCGGCACCTCAGTAGGGGACAGGGGTCGCGTAACCATTACCAAGATTCCGGGCTGATTTTGCTAAAAAAACGTTTTTTTTTTTTTTCTTACGAAACGAATATTTTAATGATGCAACGGCTGTCACTGAAGAGGCTGGTGCCCTCTAGCGAGGACGCGCTGTCCAAGACCACGAGCGAGCTCATGCGGGAGATGAAGCAGAGCTACCAGGACTTTAGCTGGGGTTGCGTGCCCGGCATGATTGTGCACGGCGTGCGTTTTTTGGCGGAGTACACGCAGCACACGGGCGAGGAAAAGAAGCGTGTGCTGATACATGTGCTGGTGGAGCTTTGCCCCGACGACGACCTGGACAGACTCATTCCGCCGGTGATTGACACTATATGGACTCTGGTGAAGGCCTTGATCGCCCAGGGCTGCTGTGAGCGCGCTGCGCTGGCATGCTGTGTATCATGATCCTGCGGCCGGCGATGGGCGTGTCGCTGGCAAAGTTGGGCTTGCTCTGGGAGTCGTAGAGGCTCTCGGTCGTGACCTTGTTGCGGCGGAGTATGTGCAGCGGGATGATTTGCTCGACCTGGCGGATCTTTTCCAGCGTCATGATGGTGCGGACGAGCAGGACGTCCGCAGAAAGGCGGAAGCGCCTTCTCTTGGTAAGCTCGACGCAGATGTTGGACCTGAGCATGTCGTACATGAGTTCGGCCGACAGGTGCTGGGTGTAGCGCTGGCCGAAATTGAAGAAGCCGTTGACGGTGTTGAGGATGGCCGTAATCAAGAGGCAAAGAACAGTGACCCAGTCGTAGCCGGTACTCGCGCACCTGTCCAGCCCGAACTCGGCGACGATGATCGAGCAGACAACGGGCACGACGGTAGCCATCAGCCCCCAGGAAACGTAGAGGGTATGGAAGAAGTTGGCCGACTGGGAGTTGAGCTTGGCATGCAGCTCGCACTCCTTGATGAAGGACTTGAAGTAGAGCTCGTGCCTGTCAGACCAGCTTTCCTCTTCCCTACGCAGGTCGAGGTCGTCGCTGAGGCGTTCCTCCTCGCCCCCCCTCTCATCCATTTTCGTGTGTTTTAGTTTTTTTCCGAGCGAAAATTAAAAAAAGGTCATCACTTTTTCTTCTTCTTCTTGCTCTTGGTCTTGGTAATGGACTTTTTGGCCGGACGGATGGGCTCCTTGGTACCGGTCTTGGCTACTTTGTGAAGGTAACGGGCGTAAGCAACCGGGTCGGCCGCTCCGTACCGCAACGCGGTCTGTGCGGTCATCATCTTCTTTTCAAATGAATAATTTTAATAAGAAGAAGAAAAAAAAAAAGTGTGCTAGCCTCCTGCCTTGGAAAGGAGCATTTCCCACTCGGCGCCGTTGAGTTGGACCTTGCTGTGTGTGTCCGGACTGACTAGCTGGATGTTGAGGTGCTTGGTAGGCCTAGGGAAATTGATCCATTGGCGGTGTGTGTCGAAGGCTGAGCTCTGGTAAGCCCCGGCGGAGGCGAGGAAGGGGATGACGAGGGAAGCGTTGTGCGCGCGCTGCGTCTTGACGATGGCGAGCGTGTTGCCGTTGTTGTCCAGCTTCCTGTCCTCGATGTTGCCCCCGAGCGCGTAGCTGGAGCTGGAGGATTCCTTGATCTGGATGCCGAGGGAGATGGGCGTGCCTAGCGCAACCACGTTGGGCAGCAGGTTGGCCTGGTTGGGCACGAGCTGGTAGAGGACGTCGGAGGCGCTGCTGCGAAAGCCGAGGATGGCGTGCGCGCTGTCGCCCTTGTGATTGGAGTAGATTTGGAACTCGGCGCCCGCGGGCAGCGTGAACTGCAGCTTCATGACGGGTTCGATGTACTCGACGAGGATGGCTGGCCCTTCCATGGTGTAGGCCACTAGGATGTCGGTGAGTGTGTCCGCGAGCGTTTTGGCCGTGTAGTTCTGGGACGGGATGGTGATCGTGACGTCGCCGGTGCCGGTCTTGAAGAGGTAGAGCCTGTTGTTGGTGGAGTTGACGTTGTAGATGGTGTTGGGGATGGTGGCCCAGATGAGGCGGTAGTCGCCGACGATGGCTTCCGGGAGAGGGAGGCGGAAGAGCGCTGGGTCGCCGTCTCCCTGCAGGCGCTCCCGGTCCTTGGAGCGGACCAGGAGGTTCATTTCGCTGAGGTTGCGCAGCTGGCCTTGCATTATTATTGTTTTTTTTTTCTTCTTCCTCTTCCCCCCTGTGACTATACTCGCGAGAAGAAAAAAAAAGGAGGAGGAGGCGAAGATTTAGAAAATGCCAAAGAAGGTGCCGATGGCCAAGAAGTCGGCGCTCAAGAAGCCGGCGCTCAAGAGGCCGATGGCCAAGAAGTCGGCGCGCAGGAGGCCGAGGCCGAGGCCGCCTTCGCCCGCGCGCACGCGTTCTCCTAGCCCAAACGGGACGATGCCGGATCCGGTGCAGCCCGCCCCAGCCAGGCTAACGCCCCGGGAGAAGGAGATGTGGAAGAGAACGCACTTGGCGAAGCACTACACGCCCGGACAGAAGAGGGTGATGCGGAGGAAGTTATGGGAAGTCCAGGACATCGACCCGAGCCTCTTGGCAGAGAGGAAAAGCTATATAGCGGACCAGCGGAGGTTGCAAGAACAGGGCCTGTGGATTAAGAGCAGGCGTCAGCGCGTTTAATCTTCTGGCCCCCACTTTCCCAAAGGAAGCAAGGAATGAAGATGATCGTGTCGGTGGACCCTGGCCTGCGCAATTTGGGCGTGGTGGTGGTGGAGAGCGACGGCCAGCAGTACGTGAAAGTGCTGTACGCAAAGGTGCTGGACGTGGCGCGGCAGCGCATGAACGACGCCGAGAAGGCTAAGGCGGTCTACAGGCAGCTGGGCGCTATCCGCGAGGCGTACGGCGCGGACGTGGCGCTGGTGGAAGACCAGAATTTCGGCAGACAGAACACCAACGGCGACAACCTGCTGGTTCAAGTCGCGGCCGGCACAAGGCTGCTGTCGATGGACGCTAAGGAGTTAATTTACCGGCCGTCCTATTTCAAGTTTTCTGCTTTCTACGCGCTCCGGAGCACGGACCCTACCCTTAAGGGGCGTTACAAGGAAGAGAGCAAAGTGTTAGCAGTGAATTTAATTAAGCAGTACAAGGTGGTGGGCAAGACCGAGCAGATCGGCGCTAGCGATCACTTGTCCGACGCGTTCGGCCTCGCTATGGCCGTGCTGCTCAAATCGTTTGGGCGGGAGCGCTCGGAGCCACTGCCGGTGCCGGTGCTGCCGGTGCTGGTTCCGCCCCTTGACGACGCTGCTGTAGGACTCCTTGTCGTTCTTCCACATCTCTCCGATGCGCTGCATGCGCTCCTTATGCGGTAGCTTCTTTATCTCTTCCTCCTTCATCTTCTCTTGGAAGTAGGCATTGTACTTGGAAGGCGCCCTTGTCCTCTTCTGCTTGACCGTCTCCTCGGCGGGCTTGGGCTTGCAGTTGTCGCAGTAAGACATCTCTTTAATTAAAAGGGAAGCCTTTCATACTTAATAGGCACTAGAAGATTCTTTTTTTTAAGCAGCGGCTACGTCTAGAGTGCCGGCCCGCTCGTGCAGGTATCGAAAAAAGGCAGAGTAGATGAAAACGTCGTAGACGCCGGAAATGAAGCCGCGCTTGCCTACGACGGGCGTGCCGGGGATAAGGTCCTCGTTGGCATTGGTGCCGTCTGACTGGACACTGAGCTTGAGCTGGTAGAAGTCGTCGCGTGGCCAGACGACCGGCTGCCCGTCGAGCGTGGTGATGGTGGCGGTGTAGACAGAGGCCGTGTTGCTTTCTATGTCGGCGGCAGTCGCGCCCGCCCGCGTGCTGGCGAAAGTGATCTTGACCCCCTGTGACTTGAGGTAGGCGTTCCTGGCGAGTATGGTGTTGAGGTTGGTGAGGCCATTGGTGGCGGGCGAAGTGTAGCGGATGTTGCTGCGTAAAAGTGTTGCCGGTCTTGGCCTCGATGATGGCGACGGCGGTGCCCTTGAAGCTGACAAAGAGGCGTAGGGCGTTGGTGGCGATGGCAGGCACGGCCGCCGTATAGATGGCGCCGTAGGTGAAGGGGATGGAGCTGAGAATAGGCTCGGGCCCAGTGCGCAGCACGAGCCGTTCGCGGTCGCCCTTGAAGTGCTTGAAGCCGTTCATGCCGCCGTCCATCATGCCCGGGAGGTCGTTGCTGAAGGGGATACAGTAGATGTTGTTGTGCTTGAGAAAAGAGTGGTTGACTAGTTCGCCGAGCGTGTGTTCGCGGAAATAGCGCTCGTTGACGGGCGTGCCTTCGCCCAAGTTGGAGCGGCCGTTGACGTCCTCGAGGTCGATGGTGGTGTCGTCTCCGAGCGAGTCGCAGATGAGGACGCGGTCCTGGTTCAAGGGGCTGTAGGTTACGTTGCCGTCGTAGTAGCCCGCCTGGCTGCCGCTCTTGCGGAAATAGACAAAGAGCGCCCCCGAGTTGTGCGAGAACTGGTCGAGGTCGAAGCGGTACTCTTGGTTAGGCACCATGACGTTGCCGAAATCGGCGTACTGCACGTAGTCGATGTAGTGCTGCTCGTGGACTTTGCCTAGCTTGGAAGGGTGCTTGGAGAGCCGCAGGCCGTTGGGCAGCACGTGGCAGCCCGAGATGAGCCTGATCTCGTTGAGGTAAGTCGTGCAAGGGACCGCCAGGGCGGTCTGATCGCGCTGGAAGATACCGTAGTTGCCGCCCTTGGGGTAGAAGCGGATCTCGAGGTCGCCGCGCAGGGTGGAGAGGTCGAGGTCCATGCCGTTGAGCCAAGTGTGGATGAGGGGCAGGTAGAAGAAGTGGGTCTGGTCCTTGACAAAAGTGCGGCCCGTCTCGCGGCCGGTGTAGGGGTCCATGTTGATCATGTCGGCGACGCGTTCGAGCGCCTCGACTGGCAGGGTGTTGAAGGACAGGTGCAGCATGTCGGCGTACTTGCGGCTGATCTCGGTGCCCGTGAGGCGGTCGTAGAACTCGATGCGCTCAAACCAGTGGCTGACGGGCATGACGCGGGAGTCGGTGGGCTGGCTGGCGGTGGCGGTGGTGAAGGTGACGGAGAAGCGCAGCGTGTTGTCCTCGAGGACGCCGGCGGAGTTGTTTTCGAGGATGAAGCTGAAGTAGGCGGTGTTGTTGAGAGCGCCGGTGGGAGGGGCGGGCGCCATGATGGTCTGGACCCAGGCGGGCCGGACATTGATGGCGGACTTGTGGTCCGGGTCTAGTACAATCCCTGTCCGGTGCGTTCGTCCCGCTTGCCCGAATCTACCTTGGCCTTCTTGACGGCCGCGGGAGGCACAATGGTAAGGGCGGAATTGCGCTTCATGACCTCTCCGGGGAGCGGACCGGTATAGGATTAGGAGTAACACAACAGAAGATTTAAAATTTTTTGCTTTGTTTTTGTTACTTGCGCGTGAGGAGGTAGACGCCGCCGAGGCCGGCCGCGGCGACAAGAGGCCACTTGAGGTTTTCGGTGGCCTTTGTGGCGCCGTGGATTATTTCTTTGGGCAGGTGCACGATCTCGTCGATCTCCTGGCCCGTCCAGGCAACGACTTTTCTAAAGTTCTCGGCCGCGCGGACGTTGCGCTCGTGCTGCCGGCGGTGTATGCGGTCGTGCTTGTCATGTCGCGCCTGCTTGCGGAGGGAGAGCCGTTGCTCTTTTTCCCTGCGGGCGGCTTTCCGGGCCGAAGCGTGCCGTTTACCCATTTTCTTTCCGGCTTTAAGGATAGTTCCGGGAGAAAATTGTTTTTTTTTCTTCTTCTTAAAGACTTTTTAATAAACGATAACCTGGCAGATCCTGCCGAGTATGTCTGTGAAGGGCTTGAGGAAGCGTTCGCTAGTAAGTAAATCTGCGGAGGCGAGTATGCGCTGCTTGAGCTGCGCGGTGTTCGGCGTGGGTGCCTTCATGCGGTTGGCCAGGAGGAGCCAGGTCTTTGACTCGGATTTACGTAGTCGCCAAGTTTTCCATCCCGGTAGGCGGGCAGGAAGAACCTTTGTACTATAGCGACCTGCTGCTCGAGGAGGGTGGCGCCCGCCTGGCCCTTGGCTTCATTTATCTCCGCTTGGGTCGCTAGCTTGTGCTGCAGGAAGACGTTGTCGAGCTCCAGGAAGAGCGTCGTTAGTGCCTGCCGCTTGGTTTGCTGGGACATGTGGGGCGGGCCGGTCTAGATCGCAGTGGTAATAGTAGCGGTGTCCGGCGATTAAACGGTAGGCGGTCGCGAAGGCTAGCACAATGACTGCCCAGGCAAGGATCGCTTCTTGCCAGAGGTGCATTTACTTCTTAAACCGCCAGAAGATTAAAACCGGTATTCGTGTCCGTCTGAGTGAGGAGCGATGTAGTTTTCGTAGAAGAACTGCGAGACGATCTCGGTGACGGCGCCGAGCATGAAGAGCCTGGAGCCCTCGTCGCCCGCCGCTGGCTTGAAGGCCCTGCCCGCAAAGAAGCCGGGGAGGGTGGCCATGAGCACACCGCCACCGACGACGTGGACGGCGAGGCTAGGGTACCTGGTCAACCGGCCCTCTTGCGTGTGTCCCAGAACGCGTGACTGGAGGATGTCGACGATGCTGGTAATAAGAAAGGCGTACAAGGCAAAGCCCGTTCCCTTGGAGAGCGTATAGCCTCCGCCGAACGTGAACCGCGAGATGGAAAACTGTGCGTCGGAGCTGGGGATGACAAAAGGGGCGGCCACATAGGCAAAGGCCGCGGCGGTGAGGCTGCGGCCGATGTTTTCAAAAGAGACGAAATCGGCAACGGCCCCGGGCAGACGTACCGGCATCGGCTCCTTTGTTAATGTAATTAAAACGATCGTAGAAGAAAAAAAAAATCATTTTTATTATTATGGCGCCGGCGCGTCAAAATTCACACTGCTGCTAGGCGGAATGAAAGCTATGTTTTGCGCGTGGGTGACGGCGGCCATCTGTGCAGTGAGCAGAGTGAGTTCGGTCAGAGGGTCCAGTCGCTGCATGCCTATGCCGGCCCGGAGCTTGGCCCGTTCGTAGAGGAAGAGCCAGCGCTCGTGCTGAAAGCATTTATCGACGGTGCCGTTGATCTTGAACCTGCTGCGGCTGGCGATGAGGTTCTCGAGGCAGGCGAGGCCCTGTTGGATGGCTGAGTCGGTGAGGTCGCTGGCGAGATCGCCCTCGAGCACTTCCTCGACCTCGTCGAGCAGGAGCGGGAGGCGCGCGCGGGGTAGGCGGCGGAGGGCCTTGCTGTCGCAGGAGATGCCGGCCTGTTTGAGCTTGGGTGCAATGAGAGGGGAGCGGGAGTAGGCCGTGAGGAGTTGGTAGGCTGGGTCCTCGCGCAGAGCTGGTTGCGCGCCAGTCGCATTGGGAAAAGGAGGAAGAGGAGGAGGAGGCGGCCGAGGGGGGCGCGGGGCCGAAGTGCGCTGCCTCTTCCTGGGCGGCGGCTTTTCCGCAGCGGCAACGGGTTTTGGTTGTTGTTGTTGTTGCTTTTGGTCGGCCGGTTCGAGGTTAGCAAAAGGGTCCATGATCTACAGTGTGCTGATTATCGATTCTTTGGTAAGAGAAGATTAAAACAGATCGGCTCTGTCATCTCTTTCCGCGCCGATACCGATGATGTTGGCAGAAGTCGAGTTGATTGATTCCCAGCCGCGTACGTTGCCGTCTGCTCTTTCGAAGGCGGAGACGGCGGGCAGACGAGCCCACTGCTCGTCGCGCATCTTGGCCGACTGGTACTCTTCGATCATGCGCGCCGCCTGCATGCAGCCCTCCCAGTCGTTGCCGTAGTTGCGGCGGAGCTCCTGCAGCCACGGCTGCATTGCTCCCGGTGGTCTTACACCATTCACGTCTGCTCCATCGTCCTGAAAGCAGTTTGCCCTGCGAAAACGAACGCCGTACAAATCTTGGATTTGTTTAGCGTCTCCCACAAGCAGGACGGCGCCCTTGTACCAGGAGGCCAGTGAGTTTTTACTGAGCTTGCACGCGATCGCCTTCATCTCTGCATCTCCCTCGTTGGCACCAATCGCCTGGAGCGCCGAGAAGATGATGGACGAAGTGGCGAGGGCATCGGTCTTGACGACGGGGTCGGTCTGTGTACCGCGCTCGGCGAGCTCATTGACGTGCGCGGCCGCCCTTTCCGCCGGTGTGTTGGTGAGGCGTACTGGCCCGCCGTTGGACATCTTCCGGCGGCAGTGACTTGTTAGTAGGTTTGTCGTGAGAAGATATTTTTTTCACTGTCAAAGTGAGGGCCTCTTCCGAGCACTGGACTTGGTCAGGGGTGATGCGCAGCAGGATCTCGGCGTCCTGTATTTTGGGCTGGTCGAAGATCGTCTCGATGGGCGCCTCCTCTACTTTCACGTGGAGGGCCTGTAGCGCCTTTTCTTGGATGGAGGCCTGTTTCATGTTTCTGGCGCGGTCGGTGCGCATCTCTTTTTCCTTGAGGTAGCCGAGCGCAAGCGCTAGCTGGGGGTCAGCGTGCATAAGATGTTGCATTCTTTCTCTTCTTTTGCCTTTATGATAAATGATGATTTTTTTTTCTTTGTAAAAAGGAGCGGGATTTTTTTACCCATGAATAACTACCGGTTGCTCTACTCGTTGCTTCTTGCCGCTGTGTACCGTCACCTGCCCGTTGTCCTTCTTTTTCCTCTTCTTCTTCGGCTGTTTGTGGACTCTGGTAACCAATTCCCAGCCCAGCCCCTTGAGGTAATCGCGCCACTTCTTGGCCAGCGCCTCGTTGCCTGACTTCTCGATGTTGCTGAGCGCGGTGTACATCATGTCATGGAGCGTGCGGGACTTTTGGGTAGCCCCGGAACCCTGGCTGCGTGTCTGGCGCTGCAGCATTTGCTCAAACAGAGGGATCGGGGGGTTATCCTTCAAGCCGCTTTGGAGCTGTTCTGGGGTAAAGTCCTCTGTGCCGTAGGCTAAGGCCATGCGGACGATCTTGACCCTGTCGTCGAACGATATCTTTGCTTTGTTGAAATCCTCCTCAGGATCCGGACCATGCTTGCCTTCCCTGATAGCGTCGAATATTTTGTCGTCCCTGTTCTTGCCCTCGCCGGGTGCGGTGGCCTCGAAGACGAGGTTGGCTATGTAGCGGATGGCAGGGTTGTCTAAGTAGTTCTGGAGCCCGTTGGGCGTCTTGATTTCGCGCGCGATAGCCTCTTTGGCCGCCTGGTACATGTAGGACTTGGCTTCCCCTTGCTCCATAGCCTGGCCCATGGCCTGATCGCTAGAGACGTCCATCTTGGCCTCGGCGTTTGCCTGCAGCCCCCCCTCTCGGATCATGGCCATGGCGATGTCCTCGAAGAGGCTAATCTTGTGCAGGTTTTCTGTGCCCAGAGCGGTGCGGATGACTTTTGTCTGTAGCTCTTTGAGCCTTTGCTGTCTCTCCTCGTGTGATTCGGCAGGCAGGGCGGAACTGTGGTCGCCTGCGCGCATCTGGTTGGTGTGGAGGTCTCCAGACCCGGTAGCCATGCTAGCCTGTACATTATCTCCGCCGCCTCCGCCTCCTCCGCCTCCTCCGCCTCCCGCCCTGACGGTAATGCCCTCGGCGCCTGCCATTTCCCGCTGTTCGAACTGACCCATGGGCTGCGCACTAGAACCACCGGCCGCCATGCGAGGCAGGCTCTGTCGACCGCTCGCTGATATGCCGGCTGCTTGCAGCACGCCGTCGCTGACGACGCTCCTGAACTCGCTATAGAAGTGCTTGATAGCGTCTTCCCTGGAGATGTTAGAGTCGAGGAACTCCTCTCGCATGAGGAAGTTGGGCATGACGTTTCTGAAGGCCCAGGTGATTGCCTCCTTCATGCTCTTGCCCTTGAGTTCCCTCGTGCCCCCAATGACCGCATCTCGGATTTGCGAGTACATGTCGAGCTGTTGTAAGGTCTGGTCTACGTTTTGCCCGTCGATTCGTTCGGCCACCCGTAGACGGGCATCCACCGGGACTTCGGCGGGGACAACCGCGCGTAATGTCTGGCGCTTGAGCTCTTCGTGTTCCCTTTCGGCCCTGGCCTTGGCTAGTTCGATCTTCTGTAATTCCACTAGCTTTCCGTCTTCTCCGGCCTGTCCTCCCTGGGACTGTATTTCTTGTACTTTGGTGTCGGCCTGTGCGAGGCTAGCTTGGATCTGTTGTGCGGGTTGCGGAGTCTGCAGCGCTTGCAGACGCTGTGATAGTTCGTCCTTCTCCCTTTGGAGGCTCATAACCATTCGGTATGCGTTGGTAAATAACCCTCGTTTTTGTGCTGCCCGCTCGTTCGTACGGCGTGTTTCCTTGCGCTCTTGAATGCTGCGATCCAGCGCCTGCTGGATGCGTTTGGCTTCCTCGGTTTGCCTTCGCGCTTGTGCTCTATCCAATTGACCTTCAAGCTCTTTGACTGTCTTGTTTAGTTTCTGCTCCTGTTCCCGTGCCGCTTCGAACTGGACCGAGGACTTTTTATTTTCGGCCTCAAGGATACCTGCGCGTATTTTCTCCCGTTCGGTGGAGTCGTTAGCGGTTTGTAGCTGTCGCTGTAGTTCCGCTATGTGTTCTTCTTGCTGACGGAGCTTCTCTCCCGTCTCTTTGCTCCTCGCAAGCGCGCGCCCCTGCTTCTCGAGTGCTGCTTCCTTCGCCGCTAGCGCCGCCTCATTTTCCGCTATCTCCGCTTGTAGCTCTCTTACCCTCGCTTCGACCTTGGCCTGCCCTGCTTTTGCCGCTTCCAGGTCTTGCCGTAACTTGTTTCTGGTGCTCTCGGTATTATCCAAGCCCTTGGCAAGCTCAGCCGCCTGTGCAGCCTTGGCCTGTAGCTGTCCGCCGAGGCTTGCTTGTATTTGTTGGCTCATTGCCGTAGCCTGTGCGAGCTGGGTGTTGAGGCTCTGTAGTCGCTTGGATGCAGCCTGTACGAAGGCCTTTCGTTCTCTGCCGAACCTGGCCCTGTCTTCGTCGGACAGGTTCTGTAGGTCTTGATTGGCCCTGGCCAAGTCAGCTAGTTTGTTGCTAAGCTCCCCCTCGTTCTGTTGCATGGACTGTAGCTTGCGCTGGAGCTCCTGTTCATGGCGTTGTGCGCGCTGGAGCTTGGTTTGTAGCTCTTGGTTTTTCTGTGCCTCTTGTTGACCCTGTCCTTGGGATTCACTGAGCTGCTCTTGAAGAGAGCTTACTTCATCCTTCTGTTCTTGTATGGATTTCAGGTACTGGTCCACAAGTGCCTCTGCCTGTTGCCTGGCCTGTTGTTCTAGCTCGAGCGCTTCCTGGGAGCCCTGCTTGCACAGTTGCGAGTTTCTGCTTGATGTCGGCCAGTTGGTTGTCTAAGTCGCGCACGTTGAGCAGTTCGCCCCCTAGTTCGGAGCTGAGCCTGTCGATGTTCTGCGTGAGGTGCTGGTTCGCGGTGGTAGCATGGCCGAGCGCTGATTCCAGTCCCATAGCGGCGTCCATGAACGTGCCCATGGTTTCTTTTGTCGGATACTTCCCTCTTGGCTTCCCCAAGCTGTTGCTCCAATGACTTCTTTTCTTGTTCTGACCGCGCAAGCTTTGCCAATGCCTCTGCTCTCTCTGTGAAATGCTTAGTGGCGGCTTCGTTGATCTCTTGGAGAGTTTTGCGGCTGAATTTTTGTTCGCTCTCTAACTGTAATAGCTTTAGCTCTAACTTTCTCCTGTCTTGGCGTTCGATCTCTAATTGAGCCCTGTCTCGTTTTCCTAGATCTTGTTCGTTCGCCAATTTGGCCCTGGCTTGTTTGAGGCCTTCGTCAAGCTCATTCAACCTCTCCTCGTGAGTAGCCCGCGCTAGCTTGATATATTCGTCCGCCTGAGCCCTCGTCTTCACTAGCACTTCTGCAATTGCGTTGTGTCTGGCCGTGGAAAGCTCTTGTCGCAATCGGTTAATGAATTCTTGTTGTGAGGCGTTTTGCTGCTGTAGCAGTTGCTCCCTCTCCCGTTTAGCGGTTAGTTCGCGTTCCTGGTCCTGTAGCTGTTGTGAATGAAGCCTGAAAGTCTGGAGCAGTGAAGCATACTCTTTGTTTTTAGTAGCCAGTTCCTCTCGAGCCTTGTCCTCCATTTCTTTCTTGGACTGTTCGAGCTTATCACGGCTCTTCTTCAGCTCAGCATATTCCCCGCGCAGCTTATGTGCCGCCTGCTGATTGTCCTCAAGTGCTTTCTAAGCGGCCTCGTTGTCTTTTGTAGCCTTTGCTAGCCTGTTGTTCAGCTCGTCAATCTGAGTTTGGCTGTTGGTAATGCCAGCTTGTGCCTTGTTAAGTTCATCGGCAAGACCATTTGCTTTTTCATCGCAGCGTCAATGGCGTCCTTCGAAGCATTCCCTGAAGCATTGAGTTTTTCGACCTCTTGTTTGGCCGCTTTGAGTGCTTCGAGCAGCGCCTTCCGTTCGTTGGCCAGTGTCTCTGCATCTCTCTTAGCCTCTTCGATTTCCCGTCGAGCGGCCGCTACAAGCTCTTCTTTTGAGCTGAGTTCTTGCCTGGCCTCTGCCAATTTTTCTTCGCTTGTGTCGAGCGCTTGTTTCGTCTCTGCGTAAATTCCTGCCCCTTTCATGAAGTCTTTTCTGAGGGCCTCTACTTCGTCTTGAAGCTTTTTGACCTCGTCGTTAGGAGGTGCTGGCGTCGACGGGGTAGGAGCGTTGGTGGCTGGTTTAGTGTTGGTTACTGGTTGAGGAGTATCGGGAGTGTTCTTCACTGGCTGAGGACTGGAGGCCTTGATCGTTGGTCGAGGAGGATGGAAGAAGCTTGGTGGCTGGTTAGTGGTTACTGGTTGAGGAGTATCGGGAGTGTTCTTCACTGGCTGAGGACTGGAGGCCTTGATCGTTGGTCGAGGAGGACTGGAAGAAGCCTTGGTGGCTGGTTTAGTGGTTACTGGTTGAGGAGTATTGGGAGTGTTCTTCACTGGCAGAGGACTGGAGGCCTTGGTCGTTGGTCGAGGAGGACTGGAAGAAGCCTTGGTTGCTGGTTTAGTGGTTACTGGTTGAGGAGGATTGGGAGTGTTCTTCACTGGCAGAGGACTGGAGGCCTTGGTCGTTGGTCGAGGAGGACTGGAAGAAGCCTTGGTTGCTGGTTTAGTGGTTACTGGTTGAGGAGGATGGGAGTGTTCTTCACTGGCAGAGGACTGGAGGCCTTGGTCGTTGGTCGAGGAGGACTGGAAGAAGCCTTGGTCTTTGGTGGAGGAAGAGGATTGGGAATGTTGGTTACGGACGAGGGTTAGTGTTTGTCACGGGTGCTGCCTGAGGAGGGGGAGGAGGAGGAGGAGGAGGAGGAGGAACAATTGCCGGCCGAGGCGGAGCGAGTAGATGCATTGCATTGGAGAGCACGGGGTTAGCGTATTGCATAAGAATTCGTGCCCTTGCATGCATGGCGGCAGAGCCGCCTCCCTCGTAGCGCCCAGAGCCTACTTTGAAACGTGACTTTCCCCGGTTGACCCATGGTTCCAGGCGTGAGCCGGTAAATTCCCTGGCCCGAGTTTCTTCGCCTTTTCCATCCATTTCGACAGGCGCAAGTAGGACATGCTGGTTCTTAATTATTCAGGAAGAAACGAGAACATTTTTTTTATTTATGTTTGGTGTTTTCTTGAGTTTTTTTTTCATGTCGCCTGTTTCGGAAAAGAACAAGATGCAGCAGCAGGGCCTGAGTGTACTGGACCGGCTGCCGCCGCCCGATGAAGATGGAGACGAGAACAGGGCGGGCAAAGGCCAGAGCCTGGAGGAGAAAATCTATGACTACATACAACAACAGAAGAAGAAGGGGAGCAAGAAAAAGAGCGCGGCCGAGAAAAAGAAAGAGAAGGAGGAGAAAGAGGCGGAAAAGAAGGCACTGGCGGGCGTGGACATTGATCAAGTGAAGAGGCACGTGGAGTATTTTTGGCCGCGAGAGAAAGGTGCGGGCCAGCTGTTTGTGCTGGTCGGCAAGTCCGAGCGAGGGAAGACGCACTTTCTGCGGTGGTTGCTGTATAGCATGTGCCTGATGAAGAAGGACCCGTTCCAGTTCGGCCTGATCATGGTGCGCACCAAGTCCAAGAACAGCTACAAGTTCCACTGGGCGACGGAGAAACACGTGCGCATCTACGAAGGGTTCAGGAAGGACATACTGCAAAAGTACGTAGAGAACCTGAAGGAGAGGTACGAAAGGAATGGTTACTTGGAGCCGTCGTTCCTGGTGTTTGACGACCTGGTGGGTATCCTGAACTCCATGGACCAGTGGATGCAGAATTTCTTTGGAACGTACCGCCACTATAACATCACGATCTTTATCGCGGTGCAGTACCTGACGGGGAGGAACAGTATTTCTCCGATCATGCGTGAACAAACGAGCTACTGTGTCATGTTTAACTCGAAGGTGCAGCGGACGATGCTGAACCTGTGGGAGAACTACGGACAGATGATGCCTAAAAAGGAATTCTTTGCGCACTTGTCGAACGCGACGGACCCGGACCAAGTAGGCACAAAGCACGCGTGCGTGGTGTACGCGGAGCACATCGACAAGCTGGAGCAGAACTACATGAGCTGGCTAGCGCCCAAGACGCTGCCTGACGGGGAGGTGATGCTGAAGGCCCCGACGACCCCAAGCCCAAGTCGAAAGAGGAGATAAGGAAAGAGCAGGCGCTGAAGGATCTGGCCTGGCGAGCGCCAACATGGCTACCGGAAACCCTGAAGCTGAACAGGGAGACCAAAGAGAAAGTGATGCGCATGATTCAGTACGCGGACGCGGCGAACTACAAATTGACCAAGCGCAAGAACAGGATGGCCTTCAAGGACAAACTGAAGCTGACAGAGTTCAGTTTGGGCGTGGACCGCGCTAACCAGAACGCCAAACGAAAATACGAAGACGACATGGCATTCGCTAAATGGCTGAGGGATGAGGAATTCATGCCCAAATGGAAATACGGCTACGAGTACAAGGAACCCTCGGGTATAGACGGAAGACGCGATAACCGGCGCGCACCGACAAATATTGTAAGACGTATAGTCTATCCGGAGGAGGAAGAGTAAAAAAGTTTTTTTTTTTTAATTATCTGACGACGACGTTAAAACAAGGGGTGAGAGTAAGTATTCATGATCAAGCGGCTGCTGAAGGCTCTGTTCTTGCTCCCGGTCAAGCTCGTCGGACGGGACGAAAGGGGAGAGGAGTGGAGCAAACAAGTCTACCTGTGCTGCACTACTAGTGTCTACGAGAAGCGGGGAGAGGGGGAAAGGTGCGTCCTCGTGCTCCTCGGCAACGGGAGCTTCGGCTAGCCCGCTCTTTGTTGGTCTGGGCACGACGACGCCCCTGTCCTTGGGAATTTCCTGTGCCACGAGGTGTGCGAGGTGTTCTTCGGTGTAGAAGGAACCCTGGGCGTTGCCGCGGTGCCTGGTCTTGTGCCTGGCCATCTTTTCGGCGGGAAAAGGCCAGTCCTGCTTGTAGTCGCGGATCTTGATGTAACGCCTCAGCCAGAAAGTAGCCTTGGTGCGGCTGACTCCGTGCACCTCGCTGATGATATCGATGACATTGACAAGCCCTTCGGGTGTCCTTCTGATCTTCATGGCTTTTCGAAAAGTGAGGCGGCAACGCTGTCCGTTTTTTTTTGAATTAAACGAGTGGTTCTGATTCGACGAATGCCGGGCCGGTGGTTTAGTAATGGCCGACTAGTTCCGCAAAATCTGCCGCGAGCTGTTCACCGGAAATATCGGGCTGGTGCTCGATTAAGGTCCGGACGGCCCGGGCGAACCGTTTGGCGGGCCCCTCGGTGTAGCCGGCCGAAGTCCAGAAGGCGTTGGTCTGTAACTCCGCCCGCTTGTGCGAGTTTTTCTGTACAAAGAAGCAGGCCTGGCGAGCTAACTGCTGCTTCTTGGTGAGGGCGGGGCCGGGGGAAGAGGGCGGGCGGGTGCTGGCGGCGCTGGCGCTGGCGCTGGCATGTCCCTGGCCTGCCTGGCCAAGTCCTGGAAGGCGTCGTTGATCTGCTGCAGAAGAGCTTCGGCATCTGGCTTTAGCCACTGGCGCCTGGGCTGCTCGATGAACATGACGCGCTGGTAGTGCAGCTGCGAGTTGAGCTCGGCGACGCTGTGTCCCGTGCCGGTCTTGTGGGCGATGTGTCCGAGCACCTGTGAGAGGAAGACCGACTTGGCGATGCCCTTGTCCCGGGCGTAGAGAGTGAAGGCCGCCTCGGCGTAGATGGAGCGGAGGAGGTAAGGGTTGCGGATGCGCTGTGACTGCTTGGAGCGTTCACGGAAGCGGCGCATGAGGTACTCGAAGGTGTGGGTGAAGCCGGCGCCGCCCAGGGCGTGCGTGAGGCTGTCGTTGGTGATGAACTGGGTAGGCTCGTCCCAGGCCCGTTCGGTGCGCTTGTGCTTCATGAAATCACGGACCCAGCGCAGAGGGTAGTCCTTGCGAGGCTGTTTGGCGGAGGACCTCGCGATTTGCGCTCGCCTGGCGCGCAGCTTCTCCTGGTCGTCCTTCTCCTCTGCTAGGATGAGGGCCCTGGAGTTGGGATCGGCGTAGCTGAGGTAATCGGAGAGCGGCCTGTCGGAAGCAGAGAGCTTGGTAGCGTCCGGGTTGTGCAGAAGGCGGTGCTGGAGGTGTCTGTTGAGTAAATGGCGCATGTGCCTGAAGATGAGGACGACGTCGTGGCCCTGGGCGGTGAGGAGGGCGATGGGCTTGAGGACCTGTGCGTCCCGGTTGTATTCTTGTTCGCGGGGCTCGCGGGTAGGGTTGGAGCCGCGCTTGGCCACTCGTTTCTGGATGACGTGTTTGGACTTGAGGAGTTCGGACATGTCCTTTTCGTCGATGTAGACTTCTTGCGGCGGGAGTTCGGCGTCGGTGATGAGTTCGGACCACTTCATGGCCTCGAGGGGCCTGGTGCCGAGCAGGGCCATGATGAGGGTGAGCTGGAAGCCCCAGAGTGGCAGCCGTTCGCTGGGCTTGAAGGTAGGGTGTGGGGCGCGGTCTAGCCCCGAGTGCCAGCCCTCGGCTTCGGCCAGCATGGCCTGGTAGAGTTCCTGGATGAAGGAGAACCAGTCTTTGGCTACAAGCTGGACGAGGGAGCTGAGTTTTCTGGAGCGAGTGAGTTGTGTCTGGGCGTGCGAGTGGCGGTTGAGCTGTTCGTCGCGGAAGAAGTTTCCCTTGCGGAGGTACTCGTCGGCCTCCTTGCCCCAGGGGCAGCGCGAGATTTTCCTTTTGTCCTTGTTGACGGGCAGTGTCTTCTCGGTGTGAGGGTGGCCGAGCAGCCAGGCCCGCCAAAAGGTGTATTGGCTGAGCCTGTTGGGTCCGCTGGGGGTGCAGGCGTCGACGATGTCGTTGATGAGCGGCAGCCATTCCCGGACATCGCTCCAGAGGCGGATGAAGTAGCGGCAGTGGGCCAGGAAGCAGGTGAGGAAGGACCTCTCGTTGCCGTCGCAGCCCTCGATGGAGCCCTCCCCTTGCCAAAAACGGCGCGGCGGAAGTTAAGGTCCGGGTTGTCGGGGTCCCGGATGTCCTCGTCGCTCTCTGGCAGGGCGAGCGTTGCTGCATCGAGGATCTTGAAGCGCATCCGGTTGGCCACTTCGGACGAGATTTCCTTGCCGGTGATCATGGTAGTGTGGAAGTAGGCCTTGGATGTTTTAATGAAATAGCTGTGGTACTCGTCCGGGATGTTCCAGCGGTCGATCATGGCCTGCAGAGTGGGTGTCTTGGGCTTGTTGCCCGGGTCGAGGCCGATGGCGTAGAGACGCATGCGGCCGAGCACCCTGTCCTTGTTCTTGGCGATGAGCTGCAGCGCTTTAATGAAATCGCCCCTGTACTGCAGCCATTTCTTCTTGCTGAGCCCGTGGATGGAGAGCTCCGGTGTTTCTGGGATAACACCCTTCCTAGTCTTGATCTGTGCAAGGGTGGTGTGGAGGAAAGCCTCCACCACCTCTTGGTCTGGTCCTAAGTATTCTGTGTCTTTGGGGTTGGTGGTGACTCCTACTCTTTCTCCTCTAAACCAAACTACCTCTGCGGCCTTTTCCTCCTTCCTCCCCTCATGTCCTTCGTCGTCGCCCTCTCGGAGTCGCTCATTGGGTCCTAGCGGCCTTGTTGTTAGCTAGTCCCGAAAAAAAAATCGCAGCAGTCCCTTTCCTCTTGTTTTTCCTTTTGACGGCGACGCTGTGCCCGAGCAGGTGTGCCTGCGCGGGCCGGCTGACCCCTCGATCGGTGTCAGGATGTTCCCCCAGATGGGTACGTAATCCCAGCCGCTCTCTTCGCAGATGACTGCCCACAGGACGTTCTGGCGGTGTTTGGATTCCTCTTGCTTGAGTGTCACGACGCGCGCGCTCAGCTCCTCCTCTCCCATAAGTCGTAAAAGCGCATAAAGCAAGGTCGCGTAGTGTATAAAACAGACCCTTTTCCACTGGTACCTCGCCTGGAGCTTTTGCTTGACGAGGTGCCACCGGGTGTCTACTTTCAGGAACAGGGCCTCGAGTTCTTTGAGCACGGCGGCCTCCGGCTCTTTTTGTGTCTTGTTCTCCCCTAGCATGTACGAGAGTTGGGTGGCCTTGTCCATGGTGAGAGGGCCCAGCCTGGCCCTCTTGTAGACCCAAATCAATTTCTGAGGGGTGACGGGAGAGAGACGGAAAGTGAAGGCTAACGCCTTCACATTCTGGAAGAGCGCCGGGCTGATCAGAGATTTCTGCTGCAGAGAGCGCATATTGAAAGTCTCGCGGATGATCTGCCTGAACCTGCTTAGCCTCGTGTAGCCACCAGTTTTCTTCGGCATCTCGGTATAGGTCCCCTTGTCTGTAACCATGGCACCGTTCACAAGCCATTGCGGGCCGTAGAGGCTATACTCTCGTTCAACGAGCCCGCAGAGCTTGCAATAGGAGCCGGTGGTAGCTTCACAGAAGACAAACAAGTGCTCCTTACAAGTACCAGCCCCCAGCATTTTAAATCTTTTTATGAGCGTGAGCCGCGTGGTGGCTTTCTAGCACACTTTTCGTAAAACAGGCATTAATCGTAAAACGCGTCACGAGTAGGGGGGAAACCTACACCTCCACAAAGATGGACAGGAGTGTAACTAAAAGCTACAAGGGCCTGTGCGTGCACTGCTCGCACAGGAGCGAGGACGAACAGTGGTACCCGCTGCCGGTGGAGCTGCGCGACGGGGAAATGATGGTGTTTGGCTGGTTCTGTACACCTGGCTGCGCCTGTGCGTATATCCAGTACGCGCTGCCGGAGAGTAGAAGAGACGATTGTTCTGCGCTGCTGCACAGCTACCTGATGCTGAACCTGAGGAAACAAGTAGTGCGACCCAACCCGCCACGGTACAAACTAAAGATGTTCGGGGGCGAGATGGATATTAAGGAATTCCGGTCGAAGGGCGGTGTGCGTGACTGGATACAACCCAAAGAAGTCTTTAATGAAGCTAAAAAAAAGAAAACGTTCATCGGCGCTCAGGGAGGGAAGGCCTATGTGCTCAGACGGGTTTCTCGCCTGCCGGGGGTTCGCCTTCTGCAGGAACGCTAGCCGGCTTCCGTTTCTTCGTCTTCGGCCCGCTTCCCTCCTCCTCCTCCTTGACAGATTTCGGCTTGCGTTTGATGACCTTGTTTTCGGGTGCTGCTGCGGAGGAGTGGGAGGGAGAGGTTGGCTCGTAGGAAGGGGAGTCCGGTGCAGAGCCCTCCTTTTCTTCCTCCAGGCACGCGAAGGGGACGTGGAAGACGAGCTGGACGTTGCTGTCGCTGGTGAAGATGACGACCAAGGCGCCGCGCGGGTTGAGACAGAGTGTCAGGCGTCCCGTTTTCTTGTCCAGGAGAGAGCAGGCCTTGAGCACCTTTTTGAAGAGGCTAAGTGAGTAGAGCTCGCCGCTGTACATGACGTCGGCCGCAGAGCCTTCTGCCAAGAATTCGCTGCCGTACCACTTGGCGCCGCAGGCGTCCTGTAGCTTCCTGGCGGCGGCGATCTTGGTGACGGAGACCTTGCCGTCCTCGATGCCCCAGAGCGTGCTTTCCACGACCAGGCGGGTCGAAGCCGCGTCGTCCGCGTAGAGCCTGAAGTGACTGGAGCACTTGACGTGGTTCCTGATGACTGCGTTGACTGCGGTGGCGGAGACATCGACGACTTGAGCGACCTTGGTGACCCCGTGACGGGCATGACATGTTCCTTGGAGAGACGGAGGTTGCTGACGACCGAGTGGTGCTGGAACTCCATGCCTTCGGTGTGGAACCCGAGCGTGAGTTTCTTGCCTTCGTCGAAGGTGACCTCCAAGATCATGTCCTCGCGGAAAGTGCTCATCCACGAGGACGCTTCCTTGAGATCGAGGGCGAAAACAACAGTCTTTCGCTGGGGTGGGAAGTGTACCTCATCTCCATCAAAGGGGATGAAAAGATCGGATGATAGTTCCTCGGAAGCTGCGCAGATGACGATCCCCTTTCCCTCGTCGGCCTGTACCCTCGCCTCCATGAAAAGAGGTGCGAGGGACTCGATAGCTCTCCGGAACGCAAGACCATGGCTCTCGGTAGACCACACAAAGACCTCCTTGGCCATAGGGAACTTGAGGAAAAAAGCAAATCCGTTTTTTGTGCCAAGAAAAAACTCCTCCAACGCGCACTTTCGAGAGCCGTTTTTCGAAAAACGGACGTTTATCGAAAAAAGCCAGGCGCTAAGCGAAAGCAGGTCGCCCGTGCAGGCGCCAAAAAAGCACTGCGATGTCGGCGGTCAAGCTAGTGAAAGCCGTACCAGACACTAACTCGTGTGTGGCGGTGGACTTCAAGAGACCCGAGGACTTGGAGAAAGTAGCGGTGGATGACGCGCGTGCCGTGAACGGGACGGTGATGGCCTCTGTGCTGTACGACGGCAAGTACCTGACGCTGGCGCTTCCGCCGCTGATGGTGGCGTGGGATCCCTCGAGCTACCTGGACAGCAAGAAGATCAACGTGGATCTGGACTTGCGGCACGCGACAGCCATAGTACGGTGAAGGAGGCCTTCGACGTGCTGAGGGCTATCGACGAGCGTGTGGCGCAGCTGGTTGTGAAGCAAAGGGAAAAGCTGGTGCCCGGCCTGAAGAAGACGGGCCCCCTGGCCAAGAGCGACCAGAACGCACGCGATTGCTACGTCTTCTGCACGAGACCACGAGTGAGCGGCAAGTCCGATGCGGTGTGGCCCCCGAGGCTGAGCGCTACCCTCTCAGGGGCGCGGATCCTGGGCGAGGACCAGAATATCAGCAAAGGCGACGTTGTCCGCTGTGTGGTGCAGACTAAAGTGCTGTGCAACAGGGCGGAAAAGTTAACCCTGAGCTGGCGGATCCTGCAGCTGCGCAAGATACGGGACGGACTGCCCTACCCCGACATAAACCTGACGGAGCAGGAGGCCTTCGGAATATCTCTATCGGGCGAGGGAGACGGGGCTGCCAAGTGTTCGATGGACCTGACGGAGGACATAGTCTAGAGAACACGTGATTTGTATTAAAAAATTTGGTTCTGTCCCGCTCGTTTGTGTTTTTTTAATTAATAAATACCGTACAATTCAGGGTCTTCAGGTAAAGTCAAGAAAGGTAGAGGGTAAAGGCTGTTGTGCTCGGGATATTCTTCTTCTTCTTCCTCCCCGTCCATGATCTTGCGCCAGGCGCTAGACACTGCCTCCTCTGAGATACGGCGGAACTTGGGTAGATTGGTAGCAGCGGCCTGCTCCTTCACGATGAGATCGCAGTATAGAGCGTC
Organism: Paulinella micropora; assembly: GCA_019918135.1. Classification (NCBI taxonomy): domain Eukaryota; phylum Cercozoa; class Imbricatea; order Euglyphida; family Paulinellidae; genus Paulinella; species Paulinella micropora. The sequence goes on from WBZZ01001297.1 coordinate 23,727, forward strand.
GAGAAGCAGGCGCGGCTGCCGAGGGCACAGACCGCGGAACTTTGTAGGAGTCATGGCAAAGGTAGCCGGAACGCTGTAGCGGCCGAGACCGCCGATGACATCCTGTACGAACTCAGGGGTCGGCTTCAGGGAGTACTCCTTCCCTGTAAAACGCTCCACTGACCAATCGCGAACGAACTTATCGATGTTGAACATCCGCCAATCTTCTCTCACGCAAGAGTAGGTACTGAACGGTAGTAGTTCTTGCGTGTCCTGCTGCGCTTGGTCGTCGTCGTCGTGGAGCTCGATCTCGGTGTCTGGGTCGGGATCAGAGGCAACGTGGACGACCTTGACACGCCCACCGAGCCCTGTGTCGAGGCAGCCCTCCCAGTCCCAAGGAGCGGTAAGCCGGCGCTTAGGTGCGGGTCCCCTGCTAACAACCCTTCCACTGCGGAGATGGAGGTGGCCTACGGGAGCTTGAGCCTCAGCCTCTTCAGTCATTGCAGAAAGTTCAAATTGTGAGACCCAAAAAGGTAACTGTAAGGTTTTGGTAAAAAACCATGTGATTTCAAAATGTGTGGTGGGGAAAACGTTCAGGACGGGCCGGAAGGTCCTGGGAAAAAAGCCATTCGAGCAAAATGGACCTGCCGGCCCTTCCCTGAACCTTTTCCCACCACACAAAAAGGTCCAGCCAGCGCGCCTTTCATTTTCAGCCTCACAATCCCAAAAAAAAAGCTCCGCCAAGATGATGAAGCGAAGAATCAAACAAATTGGCAAAGAGGCCCGTCCGGCCAAACGCAGAATGTTATGTGAATGCAAGGAGGGCAAGGAGATCATTGACTTCCACCGCCTACTGTTCCATGTCCCGCGCTATGAGCCGCTCTGTTTTGAAAGTTGGGAGAAATATATCGAGCTCAAGCTGGAGATGAAGGGCGATGAACCGCCAGAAAAAGACTGCTTGGCTATGGCTGCGAGCTTTGAGAGGGGCTTTGTATTATCCTTCCGCAATACAACATGGTGTGAAGACGATAACTGTAGCAACAGGGAGCGGCAAGCCTTGCACTTGCGCAATGCGGAAGGGAAGGAGGCATTCCTATCGCAGCTCGACTATGCCGTGCTGAGGGCCGCTGTGACAGGCTGGGAAGACTTGTGCTTGTCGATACAGCCCTTGGCAAAGGCACTGGCCCGCCATGCGTACGCGGTGGAGTGTGCAGCGAAGCGTTTGAACCCTGATGTCGCGCTGGTGATGGCGGAGTTCCTGGGCTTCGTTTGTTTGGAGGGCGTGGACGCGAACTTCATCAAGGGGCGTTCTTCGAGAGAGATTGACGGGCTGATGGCGGCGACCAACCTCTTATCTGTAGACAGATTCGCGGAGGGGATCGATGCGGGCCCTTGCACAGTTCACCCGTCTGTGGAGGAAGAGGTCCTGGAGAGAATAGTGGAGCTTCCGGAGGACGCCATGACGATGCTCGGAGTACCAGATGTAGCCATCGTGCAAGGAATCAGCCTGGCAGCTTTCAGAGAGGGGAAAGCGCGCTGGTGCCAAGATGTCGCGAAGCTGCTCAACCTTGGCCTGCGCACCTTGGACAAGATGGTGCGAGCGCAAACTATACTGCAGAGGTTCGTGAGGGACTAGGAGTGTTTGTATTTGTTATTAAAACTCTATTTTTTGTTTGTGCCGGTATTTACTCCGGAGGTATTCTTGTAGCCAGTCGTAGTCCGGATGGAGTGAGTGAGCAGGGGCGTGGTGCAGCCACCATTCTCTGTCCCTGTCGTGCTCCTGGCAGAGGCCATTGGCCCAAGCCGGCTTGACTTTGGGCTCAGAGGAGATACACTGGCCACAGGAGGGCAGGTCGTGTGTCTTACAGACACCGTCGCGGTAGACGTCGGTGTAGCCACTGACTTGCTCCCGGAGGCATTCGGTGCACTGTTGGGAGCAGTGTTCGTAGCACAAGTCGTTGGCGTGGACCTGCCTGGCCACGCCCTGGGAGAAGCACTGTGGACAGGCACGTGCCCACCTTTCTTTACCCCCGCGCTTGCCATTGCGGATTTTGAGCTGCACCAGCCCGTTGGGCTTGACCCTGGTTACGCTCTGAGCCATGGCGGCGATGTTGACTAGGCGGCGAGGATTGTTTTCTCGTCTGTGTAGTGGTCGTAGACTATGGCCGCGCCCATGAAGGTGTCGACAGCTAGGAAGTCCGCTCGGCCGGTGAGTGCGTAGAGAGCCCACATGGTGCCATGGGTGAAGCGGTGGTCCTTCCAGTAGGCCTCGCCGCCGAAAACCCCCTTGTCCTCCTTATGGTCGAGGGCGCCCGAGAGCCAGATGGTGGCCGGCAGGAGCGCTAGTAGACGTAATCGGTCGTAGCCACGCCAGGCTAGGTAGGTGTAGGCCGCACGTGCAGGGAGACAGCCAGTGAGGAACAGTGCGCTGTTGTCCATGCCTGTGTACCGCTTTTCTCTGGAACTTTTTTTTTGAAAAAAAAATGAGTAACGGCTAGCCGTTACTCCGTTTTTGAAAAAAACGAGTAACGGTTTTTCACCTTCCCAGACCCTATAGTTTTTCTTATTTTTATTATATATTATATATTAGATATTTATAATATATAATATATAATAAAAATAGGAAATTTTATAGGGTCTGGGAGGGTGAAAAACCGTTACTTTTTTTTGAAAAAAAAAGTAACGGCTAGCCGTTTTCCCGTGCAGCCACCGGACGCGGGAGAAAGGCTGTAGTTGCGCCACTGCAACTACAGCTTTTCCCGGTAATTTGACGCAAAGGCGCCGACCGTTACTTTTTTTGAAAAGATGCGTAACGGTTAGCCGTTTTCCCGTGCAGCCACCGGACGCGGGAGAAAGGCTGTAGTTGCCAAGAGGACGGCGCTACTGATCAAGGCTGGCAAGCTGGCGGCTGCCAAGTACCGCGCGAGGCATCAAGGAAGAGAGCCACCCAATGTTCAAAGGTGGATGGGAGAGATGCAGGTTAAGACTAATGTTTACTTTGAGAAAGACCGGGACATTTTGGTAGCAGCGTGCAGGGAAGCACTAGGAATGAGAACTCCTCTGTTTCTGTCCAACAGGCATTAAACTGGTTTAATCAATAAAAACTTGCAGACAGCACAATCGACTTGTATTACTTTGGTTTCTGAGAGAAGTAACGGCTACAGTTTTCCTGTGAAATTTCTTTTTTAAAAGTTGAGTAACGGTTAGCCGTTACGTAATTTTTTGAAAAATGAGTAACGGTTAGCAGTTACGCACTTTTTTGAAAAATAAGTAACGGTTTTTCACCCTCCCAGACACTATAGATTTTCCTATTTTTATTATATATTATATATTATAAATATCTAATATATAATATATAATAAAAATAGGAAAATCTATAGGGTCTGGGAGGGTGAAAAACCGTTACTAGTTTTTTTCAAAAAAGTGTGTAACGGCTAACTGTTACCAGTTTTCCGAAAAAAAAAGTAACGGCTCCGGGAGCCGTTACTCTTCGCCAGCGATACGCGCGAAACCGGCACCGATTCGAGCCGAAACTGGCGAGGGAGGCAGCGATACGGCCGAAAGTGGCCTGGTAGGAACGGAATTCCTCTTTGCAGTAGCGCGTGTCCTACCATAACCGCAGCTCCGTTACCCGCAGGTTTGTCAATTCATTCCAGCCTCACAATCCAAGAAAAAGCGAATATGGCAAGCACTGAGAACACCGAGTCTGCCGCGAAAAGGAACATGGCTACCCAAGCCGAGCGTCCAGAGCCCGCGAAGAAGCGCAAGACTGAAGCTGCTACCCAAGAGCTCAATCACGGCGTCCAGTCCATTGTCTTTGACGTGGAGCACGACTTCAAGTTCGGGGACCTGGCGATCAACTTTGCACTCGGGCGAAGAGAGGTGAAAACCCTCAACAAGGAACTGGGTGACATCCGCGAAGTGCTCAAGGACATGAACGAGAATCTGGGCATTCTGCAGGACGAGGTAGCTGCACTGCTGGACTCCGATACGATCTCTAGAAAAGAATTCGACAACGCAACAAAGAGTGCAGTCGAAAAGTTCAGGAAGAATTGTGGCCAGGCACGGATCACAATCGACGACGTCCTTGGAAGGAAGAATGAGGAGGAGACAGAGGATGAGGAGGAAAAAGACGAAGACGAGGTCGAGGACGATGAAGAGTGAAGCTATTATTAAAATCACTGATGCAAAAACACTATACCAAATTATTAATACTGACTCCTGCTGCTACGTCCTTAGTATCGAGAGGTCTCACCTCGTCCGGAAAATTAAAGGGACAGAATGCGATTACAATACATCCCACTATTCCGATGATTGCGACAGCTATGATGGCTATCACCTCAGGTTCCATTTTGCTGCTCTACCACTAAAGAATACTCAGAGTTAATAAAAAAAATTTTAATAAGAATAACGAATTCAAAAGTCACTCCATTTTCTTTTCAATGACTTCCCCGACCTTAGTCAACAGCTTCTTCACCCTCGATGAATGTTGTATGAGCATATACTCTACACAGCCGATCTGATGTTGATAAAATGACTCAGCCGAATTCACAAAAGACAGATTGCTCAGGCCTTGCGTTTCGATCTCCTCTAACAAACCTGTTCTCGTAACTGTATTGTTCACCAGGATCGAGCTCCTGTGCAAGCACTCAACATCTCCGTTGTGTCTGCCGCCAAAGCACGGGTCTCTGGTGTCGCACTGAGGCACACTCACTGCAACCATGGCGTCGCTGTCCACGAGGCCCAAGATCGCATTCAGCTGCCACGCAGGTACAGAGGACTTCCTGATGTGATCAAGGGGAAATTCATGCAGCCACAGCGGATGAGCATATAGGTAGCCAGCGATCAGGCCGACGGAGTCCTTCGCTTGCACATGACGGGAGACTTCCGCCAACGGGTAGAACTCCTTCACCAACAGATCCACGAGCCTCCGGCCATTCCGAGTGGCGAAGTCCTCCACGTCTGCAGCGCGCAGCTTCATGATGGCGATGTCGATAAGCCCTGGCAACATCCTCTCCACGCAGACATGAAATATCATGTTGTTGCCCTTGCCCCGTGGCCGACTGTTCATCGTGCATTCGTTGATGGACACTGCATGTTTCTCCCTAGCACAATGTACCAGGTGACGATTGTTGATGTCCAGCCCCAGCTCAGACAGCCTCTCCGCCAACATGAGGTAACCAGCAGTAGTGGCAGCAATCTTCCTCCCGGGTCCGGTCGGCGCCTTCGCCCCCAAGTCCGCCATGATGCCAACGAGGTTCTCAATCTCATGGGTTTTCTCCTCGTGTCTTTGTCTTTCGTAAAAGGACATGTAGTCATAGCCTTGAAATGGTTTCCCCATGCGATGCTTCACCAGAGAGGCCATGATTCCTGGGACGGCCGGCACATCGAGCTTCTGGCGCTTGGGGTAGGGCTGGTACAGCATCTTGGGTTCTCTTGGTCTTGCCGATTGTGTGGTCGCAAAGCATGACACAGTACAAAAGGTTGGGGTAAACCCACATGGTTTCTGAACCTTTATTGTGTGGTGGGAAAAGGTTCAGAAACGGCCCGGAACGTCCGGCAAAAGAGGCATTCGAGCAAACTGAACAGGGCGGCCAGTGTGGCTATTGCCCTTTTTCTAGTCGCGCGGACCGTTTTTGCAAGGGCTAAAAAGGCATTTGAACAAACTGGACCGAGCGGCCAGTGTGGCTATTTTCCTTTTTTCGGACGTTCCGGGCGGTTTCTGAACCTTTTGCCACCATCCAAAAGGTTCAATAATCAGGTTGGTTTACCCCAACCTAGCACCCTGTTGTGCTTCCTTGGGACAGACTCAGACCTTGACACAAACCAACTTCTGACGAAGACAAGAAGCCTACTCAAGCATGTCCCTGTCCAAGCCCGCTACCTCCAAGAAGTACAAGATGGTGCTGACTGGCAAGAGCGTGAAGAGGCCTCCTGCCAAAAACAATGACCCCCTGTCTATCGATCGCCTCAACTGGATGTGCAGCCTTTGGCGGTCCGCCATATTTGTCTTTTTTTATTATTTTTTTTTACTCATTGCCTTTTTCTTTGCTTTCTTTAGGGCTGTGATGAGAAACAAAAGAGCGTGCGGCATGACTGAACTCTGGAACTTCAAGGCTACGCAAGTCGTGGTACAAAGAGTCACGGAGCTCCTGCGTTCGTGCATCAACGAAGACTTCTCCAAGGGGAGTGCGACCATGGAGCGCGATGAAGCTGTGAGGCTCACCGTGGATATCATCAATGAGTTCATGGCTATGAGTTACAACATGCCGCGCGTGCCCTTCGACATGGCGGTGGAGGATCGCTTGGAAGCTGTAGTCACAGACTGCGATGGCTATATGGCGACGATCAATTGGCGATGTGACAATGGACACCTGAAGAAACTCTATATCTTTGGGGTCAGCACTGTGACTGATGACGAGTATAGTGATGATGATGAAGAGCCATTAGAGAAGGAGAGTAAGGAGAAAGGAAAGGGGAAGAAGGAGAAGAAGGAGAAGAAGAGAAAGCAGATGAAGCAGGAGAAGGAGGAGGGAAGAAAGAAGAAGAGACGCATAGCTGTCGAGGTAGAGGAAGATGAGGAGAGCGGAGAGAGTGAAAAGGAAGAGAAGGACGAGGAGAGCGGAAAGCGTGAACTTGATATTGACATAGAGAAGAACAGGGATAAGCTGATCAAGGCAGTGAGGGATGGGGCTATTGAGATCATTCTCCATACATTTCGGAAAATTAACATGAACCCACCACGTGAGCACTTGATGAAACATGCTGTGCTCGGGGAAGAGAACATGGTAGCTGTGACAAAGAAGATGGTTGAGACTTGGAAAGAAACTAATAATAAGTTTAAGGCGCCTCACACACCGGAAACCATGTTACATTCGTTCTGTGATGATTTGACGCACTTCATGAATGGTAAGATGGATGTGAACACGATGAAAATAGATGTCGAGTTCTTGGATGTCAAGTTCCTGACTGTCAAGTTCAGTGAAGATGAGATGAAGGGGTGGAAAGCTGTGTGTGATATGAAGGGGTGGAAAGCTGTGTGTGAGAATGAGGAGAGTGGAAAGGGTGAAAAGGAAGAGAAGGACGAGGAGAGCGGAAAGCGTGAAGATGATATTGACATAGAGAAGAACAAAGATGAGCTCATCAAGGCAGTGAGACTTGCAGCTATTGTGATCATTGTCAAGATATTTAGGGAAAAAGACATGAACCCACCACGTGAGTACCTGATGAAGCATGATGTACTCGGTGAAGAGAACATGGTAGCTGTGACAAAGATGATCATGAAGATTTGGAAAGAAAATGTTAGTAAGTACAACAAGGCGCCGTACTTACCGGAAAGCCTGTTCCATTGGTTCTGTGATGATTTAGATTACAGCCTGAATGGTGAGATGGATGTGAACACGATGACAATGGCACTTCAGTGGCACACAGTGAGAGGGGATGGAAAAGTCAACATTGTCCATCTCACAGATGTCAAGTTCAGTGAAGACGAGATGAAGGGGTGGAAAGTTGTGAATGATGAAGAGGTCAAGATGGAGGTTGTGAAAAAGGAGGAAGATGAAGTGGAACACGTTGAAGAGGATGACGGGACTTGGTCTGACGTGGATAGTCAGTGCGAGACTGACGAGGATGAGCGTGAGTCGGAGATAGTAGGAGGTGACAGTGTAGATGCACCTATTGCATTGTAGTCATACTGAGTGGAATTTGAGGTGAAGTTTATAATTTCTTATTAAATTGTTCTTTCTCGGCGTTCCGGACTTTTAAGTATACTGTTCTAGTGACTAGCATTCCGGGAGACTATGCCGGTAGGTTGTGTACGTAAAGGTTACGTGACGTTTCGTCACACAATGACTTACAGTCAGCGGACACTTGTCCGATCTGACAAGCAAAAGTGGCAGCCGGACCAGGCAGGACATTATTGTGAGTAAATCACTGCCATACATGGCCGTATCACTACCACTTTTCAACTATATCATTACCACCTTCAACCATATCACTATCACTTTCCAACCATATCGTTACCGCCTTCAACCATATCACTACCTATATAAGCCGTATCGCACAATGGCGTATCGCGCGCTCTACCATAACCGTCGATGCCTAGGGACAGCCTTGTCACCCTCAGTCCGTCTTCACAATCGAACTACCAAAGACAACATGGCTCGCACTATGACCACCTACCGCAAAAGCACCGGGGGGTATGCACCCAGGAAGTGCGATGACAAGAGAGCCAAGTGGCTACGCAAGAAGGTTGCCCGCATGGAGCGCCGACGCAAGGCTACGATCAGGGCTGACAAGGCTATGCTCAAGAAGCGCATTGCACGGGAAAGGGCCCAGAAGTTGATGCACTCAAGCGCATTGTGCTTCGCCTCCAGTGTACGAACTTGGTCCTTTGCGCTACGTCTCAACCAGTGGGCGTGGCTTGCGCGACGGGAAGTTACACAGTTGCACTACACCATCGACTTGACCCAAGACTCTGACTCTGACTCTGACTGTGACGATGTGCAGACTGGCACTTGGCACAAGTACGTTGACAATGACGGTGACGAGATTGAGGAATTGTGCGATGACTCTGAGGACGAGGAAGACGTCGACATCATTAACTAGCTATGTGCAAATCTAAATAAATTATCTTTAGACTGACAAACGCAATTACCTTTAATAATGTAAATCATTCCGGTTTGCCTGACTAGTCTGATTACCTTCTTTTTCGGCAATTAGAGTGTAAATAAATTCGATAGGACTGACTCATATAATTGCATTTTCTTCAAATTATTTAAGGTAAATCAATTCGA
>WBZZ01001297.1:42500-45402 GCA_019918135.1 Paulinella micropora
GTCAATCTGTATATACTACAAAATTAAGTAAATCAATGTCTCAAAAAGTGAAAAAGTTTCCATTAGAGGGTATCCTTGGCATGATTCGATCTATAATTGAATATTTTAAAACACTTTACAGAAACAATGATTTAATACAAATACGTATTAGTGCTATTTCTTCAACTTGGAATGTTCAAAACCAAAAATTAATAAAAGTCAAAGATTTCAATTTAGAATATATACTGACTAGATTAGAATCTATACTGCAATCAAACGACGATAACTATATGGACGAAGAAGGAGCAACAATGGAACTTATTGATTTTAATTTTGTGGGTGTAAGGATGCCAGAAGGAGGAGCAAGATTGAAAGTAATAACAGAAACAGACATATATAAAAAGAAAGGTGTGATACGAATAAACAATGATGACAACATATGTTTGGCAAGTGCAATAGTTGTAGCAAAGGGAAAAATAGAAAAAGCATCAAAAGTATTCACAAATTAAGGACGGACGCAGAATTCAAGACGAACTGGCAATCAAACTACATGAGGAGGCTGGTGTCATGAAAGATTTATGTGGGCTTTCTGAAATTAGTGAGTTTGATAAGCACATTGACTACAACATTGTTATTGTTTAAGTCCCGGGGATTACCAATTGCTAATTTTCATTACCAACTGGTAACAAAAAAGTTACCAATCGGTAACGAATATTGTGCTAATTTTGGCACAATATTTCCGTCTTTGCGTAATAGAATAACCAATTGGTAACCAAAAATTACCAATTGGTAACAGTAGGACCAGGGACTTTACTATTATTGTTGAATACCCAAACAAAATCATTTACAAGACAGAGATGAAGAACAAAAAGAATATATATTTACTAAAAGCAATGAACCAGTACGACACCATAACAAGTATGAAAGCATTCTTATTAAAGCAAAACTGCTGCGAGAAGTGTATGAAGGGATACGAACATAATCACGCATGTGAATTCAAATGTAATATATGTCTAACCGAAGGATATAAAGGATATGACAATATTTCAAAATGGAAAACGTGCAATGAGTGTAATAGAAAGTTTCCTAATGATGAATGTTTCAACAATCATAAACAAATAAGTTGTGTGATGTAAAGAAAAAATGTATCTCGTGTGCTAAGACATACAAAGGAGAACATAAATGCGGATATGAAAAATGTAGGAACTGCAAAGAACTAAAACCTTTACACGCACCGTGGAAGTGATTCCTTCAATCATCAACTGTTGTTAAATGTATATTAAGATGAATTCTTATCAAGTTACTGGCATTTCCGGTTTGGAAATATACTTCCGGTTTTAATGAGACTCTGAGACGGGTGAGGGCAGATCAATATTAGTAACACTTACCAATGCAGGAATTTATGGCTAAATATTAAGGGACCGTAGGCTCCAAATTGCACTTATGTGCACCTTGTTGTTTTAAGTATGTTTCAGTGGCATTTGTGCAGGTCACACAACGGTTACGGACGTAACTTTAGTAACGCATCGTGTCAGAGACTCGTGTCAAAGGGACACTTACTAGTTTTTAACAGTTTTTCCCTCTGGCTTGGTTGTTGTTGTTTGGGTTCATTTCTGACTTCAAGAGTCCCCAGCTTTCTACTATTAATATTAATGTCATGATTGAAGTGGAGTTTAGCTTTGAACTAGTAGTGTTAAATATTATTAAATTCCTTGAAGTTTTTTTCGCTTGTTCGGAGGCTCAGTCAGAGTCGTAAGGGTAAGACCAGGGGTCTTATTACCATTTATTATTATCATTGAACTTTGAATAAAACAACAACTGTTATTGTTACTATGATAAGGTAGTATGAAAAAACTTCAACTTGAAGTTGAAGTTACAAGTATAAAAAAATTTATATGTATACTTGAACTTCAACTTGAAAGGTAATTGCTCAGTTTCAAACTTTTTTGAAAAGTCAGATCATTTTTATAAACCTTGGCAACTAAGCACACACCAAAACCCTTTACCCTTACCTTACCCTTACCCTTAAACTCAAACTTAAACTTGCACTTACTTAACCTTTGGCAAAGGGGTGAGCACGGTCACTCGAGATCTGGTAAACCCCTGTTATTAAATGACTATTGTTGAAAGTTATAAGAAAGACTGAACTTTGAGTTTATTAATTAATACATGAAACTTTTTTTATAAGATAGAACTTTTTTATAAGATAGAAATTTTCAACTTTTATATAAATGTGGATCCAAAGTGTGTTAACTTGAATGGGCATGAGTCACCGATTATATATATTGATTTCTATCATTGTTCCTATATACTGGAGTAAAAAACTTAAATTAATACGTATAAATTAATATATTATATATCATATGTAAAAAAAAAGTATAAAACAAGTATAAAAAAGTTAAGTGTATTAATACATGTATAAAAAAGTTTACTGCATAAAAAAAGTTGAAAGTATGAATATTAAAAAAGTTCAACGTATAAAAAAAGTTAAAGGTATCAATATTAAAAAAGTTATGTGTATAAAAAAGTTTAACTTTTTAATAAGATAGAACTTTTTTATAAGATAGAACTTTTTTATAAGATAGAACTTTTTTTATAAGATAGAACTTTTTTATAAAAAAGAAAAAATTTTATAGAGTTTGTGTGCTAACTTGAATGCCGCCGATTATATTATATATATGTATATATATATATATTTTTGTTGTAATTTCGTTGAAATCTCTCTTAGTGTGCTTAGTCTATCTTATTTTTCTAAAATCAAACCTTTGTTTTTGAGTTTCTATGTATGTTTTCTATATATCTAATGTTGGTTTTTTACTTTTTTAGTGCTTGTATTTAATAGTTAAATAGACCTGTCTATCCAACATAAATGATCACACCCCGTTTGGGAGGAAAGGGGGGGGGGGGGGGGGGACACTCACGA
>WBZZ01001298.1:0-12500 GCA_019918135.1 Paulinella micropora
TGGTAATAAACCGAGGGCACTCAACCTAGCCCGCCGCACCGTACCGGCCCATCATGGCTCCCGTGCGTGCGCCGGCACCCGTCCCCGTCACCGGCTAGGCAGCTCCGGCCGGCCCGGTGCCGAAGGTGAGCTAGAGGCTAGCGTGGTTCATAGCGCCAGGCACGTTTTCTCCGGGCCAGCCAGGGCTAAGGCAGGGTCAGGCCGCTCCCCCCCTCCCGGGACGCTGCAGGCTCTCTGTTTCCCCCCCCCCCCCCCCTCCTGACGGCCAGGCTTTGACAGCAGCGGGCTCCTGGGGGGACGGAGGGCCCGCGAAGAGAGCTAGGTTCTAGTCGCTGACGGCTTCCGCGCCAGTTTGCGCCCGGCAGCTACACGCGCGCGGGCCGCTCGCGGCCGGAGAAGAATACCAGTCTGCGCTGGCCGGGGGCAGAAGGAAGGAGCGAGGGGGGGGGGGAGACGGAGGCGCTAGGACAGGGCCGGGTACACGGGCAGCCAGTACCACCAATGGCCCCAGTGCCGGCGGTTGCTGCGCCTGACGGCGGCGTCCGCGGGGAACCTGCTGGTCCCCACCAGTTGAGGTCGTCGCTCACGGCCCAGCCATCCAGGTCGAAGGCCCGGTAGCTGCCCCGGCGCTCCTCGGCGGCCTCGGGGTGCTGGTAAGCGCCGGCCCGCCTCCGGAGCACCGGCGGGAGGGTAGGGATCCAATCGCTGCCGCGGTACAGGCGCAGCCAGCGCCACCGCCGGCCGGCCCGGCGGAACTCGGACAGCAGCAGGCTGTTGCCAGCCCGGTCACCAATCTTGGGCGCGCCGAACGTGACGCAGGTGAGGGCCGGGCCGGGTCCCAGCCCAGCGTGTTGGCCAGGCCCACAACTAGGAGCGGCGCCATGGCACCCCCCAGCGACATGCCCGCCACGTACAGCTCGTCGGGCGGGTGCTGTCGCAGGAGCTCCTGCAGCCGCCAGAAGCAGTGGGGCGTGGCCGCGCGGAAGAACCCCCGGTGCAGCTTGAGGCTGGGCTCCCGTGGGTTCTCTTGGTAGAACCTCTGGGCCGCCGCGATCAAGCCGTCCCGCAGGGTCCGCGGGGCCGGGCTTTCTGCCTGCCCCGGGCTGCCCCGGGCTAGGCCGCGCTCCGCCTGGAGGTCCAAATCCAGCCGATGATTAGGCCGCGATAAAGAATTTGCGCCGCGCGTCCGACCAGCCGACGACGCACCCGGTCTGGGTCCGGGCACAGATCACCGCTTCCACGCACAGGTCCGCGCCGCCACTCGTCGCGGCCGGCGGCGCGGCCCGGCACTCGACCTGCCGCCGGTCGTACCAGAAGGCCAGCGCACATTGCCCGTGCCGGCCCAGCCGCCGGGTGTGGGCTCGCAGTACGCGGCGTGCTTGGGCCGGCGGGAGCGGCGCCCCCTCGCCCGCCAGCCAGTCCCACAGCTGCAGGTCACTGGCGCGCAGCAGTCGTTGCACACAGGCCGAGGGATAGCACGACACGGACGCCAACACGGCGTTCGCCACCCAGAACGCGAGCGGGGGGTCAGCTGCCGCCCGCGAGGTCATACTCGAACGGGGCACGCGCCGCTGGGCAGGCGTGCGGGTCGGGAGAAGGGGAGAGACACTCAGTTCCCGCCCTTCGCGTGGTTTACCAGGGTACCCGGCCGGGAGACGGCCCGGCAGGCGGACGAAATCCCCCTCCTTGGCCCTCCCTAGGCCCGTCGTGTTTTCTCCCTCCTTCCTCCCATCCAAGCCCCCTTCCCTTTGCCCGCGTCCGTGTCAGGCTTTCCCTCCCTCTTTTGTTGCTCCCGTAGCCTTCAGCCGGGAGGAGGCGCCGGAGGAGGGATCGCTCCTCCCCTCCCCCAGGCAGGCAGAGAGGTTCCTAGCCCGCGCCATTGCCGGGCGTGGCGAGAGCACACAAGAACCAACAGGAACCAAAAGGCCTGCAGCTTTCCAGCGACCTCTCTGGGTATTAAAGCCGTGCCAATGGGTCGTGTAGCCCCCCCCCCGGCCCAGCGCCCGTTCTCTTCAGCTTGCCCCGGCCGGCCCGGCAGTGCTAGTTCTCGACACGGGCCTAGACGGGCCTCCTTTGCTTTTAATCACTCGGGCGGCACAACACCGGCGACGGGCTCGGGGCGGGGCTCCGGCAGCCGCACGGCCCAGGTCTTCTTGTGCCACCAGAACCAGCAGGCCGGCAGTGTCTGGGCCAGGTCCGCGGGCCTGACGAGGGCCTCGACCACCAGGCCGGCGCCGGGCTGTTGGGCCAGCAGGTCGCGGACGTAAGCCTTCTGGGGGACCTCCAGGTCGCGGGCCGGCCAGAACGCGCAGGCCAGGCCGTCCTGGCCGGGCCTGGCCGCCGCGTACACCACGCCGCGCGCGCCGGGGGGCCGCAGGTTGCGCAGGGCCTCGGCTAGGCCCCCCGGACCGGTGGCGCGCTCCACCAAGAGGCCGGCCAGGGCCCGCTCGGTGCTGCCCACGCCGCACACGCCGGCGTGGTGCTCGGCATCGGCCGAGCGGCACTGCCGATCACAGTACCAGGTGGCGTCACACCGGTGGCAGCGGGCGCGGCCGGCCGGCTGGTCCGCCGCCCACCACGCCTGGCAGGCAGCGCGCCCGCAGAGCTGCCACAGGACTTCGCGGGGTGGGCGCGAGCGCGGGACTATCACGACGCGTCGTTTCCGCCCGGCCCGCTCCACGAGGGCGGCGCGGGCCCGGCGCTTGCGCTTGCGGGTCATAAGTCGTCGGGTGCCACGGAGGTGGTGCTAAGCTACGGCGGGAGCACTCCGCAAGGACTGCGCGGTCGCTACTCGGCGGTCGGCCGCAAGCTGCTTTCTGTGCAGGATGAGGGAGACCGGGGAAAGCAGCCGGGAGCGGTCGGGGGGAGCGCGCGCGCACCCCCCCCTCCGTCCCCGCGGCGCGGACGCCCATTGCACCCCACAGAGGAGTAAGAGGGGGGGTGCGCGCGCTCGCCCCCCCCCCCCCCCCCGCTCACCCCCCCCCCCCCCCCCCCGCCACGTGCACGCCCGCCCGCCGCCTGCCGGACGCCCTGCGCCCTCCCCACCCCCACCCGCACACATACGCGCGCACAGACTGATCGCGACGTGCGCAGGGGCGGCTCCACAAGTCAACCGCACGGACGGCCGCGCCGTGTGCTACTTTATACAACGGTATGGCCACCGCGACGCGATGGCGGTCGCGGCCGGCGCGAGCTTGTCCGTGCGTTACGACGGGGCTGGCCTGCCGGCCCGCCGAGGGCGGGGGCTGCCGGAAGGTCTAGAAGCGTCCCCAGCGCGATGACAATGGTATATCTCTTCTTATTACAAATACGCCTGCTTAAGCAGAATCTCTTTCTTGCGCCCCTGCGTTCCCGGTCGGCCCGCGACTGCTGCGAACAAAGAAAAAGGACCGTCCCCCCCCCGGGACGACGAAGGGGTGGCTGGTCTAGTCCGTCTGGTGACAAGAAATGGAGGGGGTGGGGGGTCTAGCCCGTCCGCAGCGCTCGGTCCAATTTCTTGAGCCAACCTGCAATAGCCTTGACGTGCGCGTGCCGCTCCGCTTCTGGCAACGACAACACCTGCGCCGCGGAGTGCGAGGAAAGCAGGATGTGGCCTAGGTACGCAAGCTGCCGCGCGTACCCAGCCACTAGGTCCTGCGAGTACCTTTCCCACCAGTCGGCGAGGCCGTGCACGCTGGCTTGTAAAGCCTGGAGGACTTGGGGTGGTAAACGGGTCCGCAGCACCTCCAGGCGTTGCTGGTACGAGCCCTTCCCGCGAACCCTGGCCACGCCGGTACACAGCGTCTGCATTTCCTCCCTGATGGGTTCCTGTAGCCAGCGCAGGTACCCGCTCCAATCCTCTGGTGGTACGTCCTCGCCCGGACCCTCCGCCGCCTGAGCCACGATTAGGTCCTGGCACTCGAGCTTGCGGTCCCTTAGCTCGCACAGCAACTTCTGTAACTCTGTCTGCAGGAGTGCTAGCCGCCCAGGGAAATCGCTGCTCATGAAGCACACGACCAGACTGCTAGCCTTTTGCTCTATTAGCCTGAACACCTCGTGGCTTAAGTGCCAGATCTTCTGGTTAGGTGACTCCCCAGTGGAGTACTCCTCCCCCTTCCGGCGCAGCAGGGCGGTGAGGGTGGTGTGATGCCCGATTTGTGCGTGGCAGTAACGGGCCGCTACCTGGGCCACGGCTTCTGGTGTGACACAACGCTCCACGCTGAGCTCTAGCCTGGCGTGTACCCCCTGGAGGAAGGCCCTCCGCCAATCGTTGGCATGCCGCCGGAGGCAGGCGCCTGACACGGCCGTTGAAGTCCGCACCGTCGTGGTTGGCCTGGTCCACGGCCGCGCCCAGGTGCAACCGTAGCAGCTGCAGCAGCTGCCTCTCGTGTTTGCTTAGCACCGGCCGCAGCACGTCCCGCCGCAAGTATTTGCGCAGCGCCGGCACCCCCGTGTGGTGTTTGCTCCGCCACACAGAGGCGCCGGTACCTTCCTTGAGCCGCGCGTAGTCCCGGGGGCTGGTGGCGTGCACCGAAATCTGCAGCGCGGGCGGCGCCTGGCCCAGCAGCCGTTGGACCTGGTCCTGCACTTTTGCCCGCAGCCCCTGGCACACGAAGGCGTTGCGCGCGAGGGCCGCCCACACCTGGGCCTGGGCGCCGTTGCCTCGCAGGGCCTCGCGCACGGCCCGGTCGTGCGGTGGTTTCCCGCTCCTCCTGAGCCACCGCCGGCACGCGTCCAGCAGGGTGCTGTGCCCCTCCCGGCGGCACGCCTGCCCCCCCATGCACGACCCCGGCTGGTCAGGCCTGCCCACACAGTAGCCGAACAGCGCCGTGCTCCCTTCCAGCTCTTCTGGCTCCAGCCCAGTGTCACTCTTGGTCAGCACGAACGCCAGCCTGTTCAGGCGGCCGTGCTGTGCGCACAGCTGCACCGCCCGATCGAACTTGTCCGTGTTCTGCCGGTTGGTCAGAGCGCGCGCGATGTCGGCCACCAGCAGCACACAATCTGCCTGCGGTAGGTAGAGCTCCCACGCGTTGTCGCGCAGCCTGTTGCTGTCGTTGTTGCCTGGCAGGTCGCACAGCACCAGCCCGCCGCGGT
The DNA here is from genome assembly GCA_019918135.1 of Paulinella micropora. Classification (NCBI taxonomy): domain Eukaryota; phylum Cercozoa; class Imbricatea; order Euglyphida; family Paulinellidae; genus Paulinella; species Paulinella micropora. Next base: position 5,074 of record WBZZ01001298.1, read on the forward strand.
TGCCCGACAGTCGCTGGCGCAGCAGCCGGAAGCGCCCCCTGACGACTACCTTCTGCACCCGACCCCAACGCGACAAGACGACCGCCGTTCGCTGACGCTTGCCCGCCGGCTGCCCTGGCTCACGCGCGGCGCCGGCGTACGCGAACGCCGCCTCCAGCGCCGCCCGCGCGTCCGGGCCCCTGAAGGGCACGTGGGTTCCCAGCTGGCAGTGTAATTCCGGGTACCACGCTTCGAGCTCCTGTAGCGTCGTGCCGCGACCGGTCAGCCGCGCCTCCAGTCCCTCGTAGAGGTCGCGCAGGGTCTGTAACGCCTCCGACCGTGCCGTGGACTCTTGGCGGCCGGAGCCCAAGTCCGACAGCAACGGCTGAATTCTGGCTTGCCAGCTCTCCCGCGCGTAGAAGCAGAGCTCGGCCCCGAAGTCGGGCGTGTCCGCGTATTCGAACTGCAAGGGGCACTGTGTGCAAGACGTGCCCTGTGCCCCCGACAGCGGCAAGTCCTCGTCCAACAACTGCGACAGCAGCTTGCTCTTGCCGACCCCCGATTCGCCGGTGATGACTAGTACCAGCAATGGTTCGGGCTTCTCGCCCAGCTCGCACTCCAGGCGCGCATGCTCTGCTTCCCCCAGCGCCAGTCTGATGTCCCGGTCTTGCAGGGCCTGCTGCAGCTTCCGGTACGTCGAACGCTTGCGCATTGAACGGAGAAACCGGGTTGCGCCTTTTAGCAGTCCCTCTGCTTTTCTTTCTGAGCTCCTGCACTGAGCCAAAGACGCAGCAAATGCTGGGCCAGCCGGGGAGAAAAGAACGCACGCCGGGGGGGGGGCTACCCTTCCCCCACGCAGGCCAGTGACTCTACTTCCCTTCCCTTCCCCCCCCCCCCCCTCCTACCCGGCCCCTTCTTTGCACTGCGCGCCGCGTGGCCAAGACGGGGCCCTCCCTCCCTCTGCCCCCCCCCTTTCCCTAACTAGCCCACCTTTTGGCTGGTGCTCTCTCAAATCCTGGCGAGGCGGAGAGTCGGGAGAGAGCTAGTGCGTGGGGCGGGGATTAAGAATTGCTTCTGTCCTCTCTTGCTTTATAACCCCCCCCCCCCCCCCGAACAAACAAAAGTCACGAAACATGTGTGCAGAGGGCCGGACCAACGTTACGTCTCCTGCCTTGACGGCGCTCGCTTTTTCCTTAGCACTACCCGACAGTCGTCTCCCCCATCGGCGGCGGCGGCGGACGAGCTCATCGGCGCACCGCAGGCTGCTGTCGCGCATGAAGCGCAAGTACAGCCCCCAGGAGGTCTCGACCGCAGCGGTGTACCTAGGCTTCGAGCCACTGCTCGCACAGTGCGACCACATGTCGCCGTCCGGCGCTAGGAAGTGGGTAAAGAATCACCGGCACCTGCCGTGCTTACGGGATTATTTCGATGATCGCGGCAGACGCAAGCTGGCCTGGTGCGTAGACCACCTGATCCCCATCGCGCTCGGCGGGCGGGACCACCCGCGCAACTTTGCGGTCATGCCCGCCGCTTACAACGCGCAGTTCGGGCGGTGGTGGGACAGCGCCAAAGCTGCCTATCTAGGCCCCGACGTCGTGCAAGCGGCACAGAGTTTTGCGCAGTCCGCCCTACAGCAAGAACGCCGAAGAAAGATTCGTCTCTCCTTCACTCCAGTTAGCACTTTCACCGTTTACTGGTTAAGCAATCAACTTGGTAAGCAGAGACTTTGAATAAAGACAAGACAAAGGGTGGAAAGAGGAGGAGAAGGTCCGAGGGGGGCCACGCAGAGGCGAAGGGGGGAGGAGAGGGGGGCCCCCCGATGCCAACTGGGGAGAGGGGCGCACACACACTTTCCTCCCCCAGCTCCGGCTACGACTGCCGCCCCCCCACGGCACCGCCCCCCTTCCCCGTGCTTCCCTGCCTGGACGGTAGCCGGTCACGGCGTCGTAAAAAGCCTCCCTCTTCCCCCCCCCCCCCCCGGATTCTCGCTTGCCCCGCGGCGGTACTGGCGCTGCTGCTGCTGCTGCTAGGCCCGGCGCGGGCCCAGGACGGCCGGCTGCCTGTGCCCCCCAACAGCGCCAGCCAGCGGCAGTCAGTGTGCGACACTACTTACTTTGACATGGCGGCGGCGCCGGGCGCCCCCGAGCCCCTATGCCGGACCTGCACGGGCTTCGACGGCCGGCCCAGCCCGTACTGCGGCCGGCGCGGCGTCTGTACTTGGCACGAGCCCTGGCCGCAACCCGCCTGCCGCTGCTACAGCGGCTACCTGGGCCCCGGCTGCGAGGTGGCGGCCGTGACCAAGTACTCCTGCGGCCGGCGCGAGTTCACGTGCTCGCTGGGCCCCGACTGGGCCCGGGCCCTGGCGGGCCTCACGTTGTCCCTTTCCGAGGAGATGTCTTGGCAGTGCACCTCGCCGCTGCAGACCACGGCGGAGGGGCTGGCCCTGCCGTACCTGCAGCTCCAGCGCGCGTACCTGTTCGACGCGGAGCGTGGCTTCCTGTACCAGACCGCCTTCTGTTTTCTAGCGCACAGCGTCTGGGAGTGGACGAGCGCCCCCTGGGCCCGGCCGGCCTCGGCCAGCGCGCTGCCGTACCGGCCAGGCCTCTGGGTCGCGGCGGAGGCCCTGCCGGGCGAACCGCCGCCGCTGGCGCACCTGGCCCTGGTGCTGTCGCAGGAGAAGTTGTGCCCCTTTCCCCTGACGCCGGATGTGGCGCGGGGGGGGCTGGACTCGCTCGCGATCGAGGCGGCGGGGGGCAGCCGCAGTCCCGCCTGCTCGGCCGAGCCCGTGCCGCCCCTCGACACGCTCCGGCTGGCGCTGGACGAGCAAGCCGTGCGGTGCTACCCCCTATGGCTCAACGCCGTGCTGCCCGAGGGCTACCTGCACCAGTAGCGCTGCCGGCCGGCCGGCGCAGGCTTGCTGGACCTGGACTGCCTCGTCCAGGTCCCGCCCGGCACGACGAGGCTGTCGCTGGGCGCTCTCCTGGCCCAGTGCGCCTAAAGGAAACCGGTGCGCCGGGGCTCGCCAGCCAAGGCCTAGCCGCGCTCGCTCCAAGCGGGTTGGTTCTCTTTTTAATAAAAGCCACCCAGTTGCTGTACTACCATACTGAGCGGCCAGGGCAAAGGGGGGGCGCGGAGTCCAACTAGCCAGGCTATTTCCGGGGACGCTTGAGGCTCAGGGCGTAGGCCGCTTCCATGTCGTTGATGCAGCGCTCTCGCTGGTCCGGCTTCAGGTGCGAGACGGGGAACAGGTCCAGGCTGCACTCCAGTCGTTCGCGCAGTTGCTCGGACGCGTGCGTGTGCGCGCCGGGCAACGACCACACCGCGGCCGACAAGTGCTCCGCCAGCACGCCCTCCCGGGCGTCGCCCCCCCGCCTGGCCTCCTGCAGCAGGGTGACCTTGACGTGCTCTAGGTGGCGGTAGAGCACGAGCACCGACAGCAACAGGCGCACGCACAGGCGCAGGTCGTGCGTCGGGCCGGAGGCCGGGGCCTTGGCGTCCGTGTACAGCGCGTGCGGGGCTGCCTCGAAGAACAGGCGCGCGGTGTTGGCGAGCTGGGCGGTCAGCGTCCGCAGACAGAAGATCTGCTGCGCGTAGCGAAAATCGGCCGCGCCCGCCTGGCGCCCGTCGACGGCCTCCGGGACGCCGGCCAGGGCCTCGACGAAGGACCTGGCCCCGCGCCGGTGTAGCAGCAGCATGAAGCCGTTCAGCAGTGCCAGGTGTAAGGCCAGGCCCGCGGGGGCGTCCTCCAGCGCCGTCAGGTCCCGCCACCAGGCCGCGCGGCTCCCGTGCTCCGGGGGCTGGCCGTGCCGCTCGGCCCGCAGGATGGCCGACTGGGTGTGCGTCTGCCAGCCCCACGCGGTGGCCAGGTCGCTCGCCACGTACAGGCTGAGCTGCACGATGAGGTCTCGCTCGGCGGCGGCCGGCAGCGCCCGCGGGGCGATCGCGGCCGACAAAGACAGCACTTGCTCCCGGGTGCGGGCCTCCAGCTGCAGCAGCGAGGCCGCCGTGGGCCGTCCGTAGTGGCTCTCGAGGGCGGGGTCGGGGTCCTCGGGGGCCGGCCGGCCGTCGGCGGCGAAGCGGGCCTCCGGCTCCAGCGGCAGGGACAGCGCCTCCCCGGGCCGGATGTGCCGGGCCGCGCACAGCAGCCCTACCGCATCGCTGTCGAACATGAGGCTCACGTTGTGGTCCTCCGCCGCCGGCAGCTGGGCCAAGAAGGGGTTCAGGACCGCTCCCACCACGGCGCCCGACAGGTAACTCCGGACCAGGAAGGCGTTGCGGCGGGCGTAGGCACAGAGCTGCTGCACGTCGTCCTCGGCGACCTGCACCGCCAGCACCAGCCTGAGCAGCTGGGCCAGGTTCTGGGCCACCTGGGCCGGCAGGAGCTCCTCGCGCGCCGCCCCGTCCTCCGTGGCCGGGGCGCCTTCGGTGCGCCGGCAGTGCAGTTTGTCCAGCAGCACCTGCGACCAGCTGCAGGACCGTGGCTCGCGGGGGCTTTCCCAGGGCGGGGGGCCGATCAGGGTTTCGAGGCACGCGTAGAAGAGGAGCAGGTGCCACTGGTGGGCGGTCGTCAGGTCCAGGCCCCGGGTAGAGGTGCGGCTCTCGTCGCCCAGCCCGGCGCAGAGGTCCAGCAGCTCTGGCGGCAGCAACGGTGTTTCGTACTGCACCTTGCGCGGGGGCTGGGCGGACCCGCGCGCGCTCGCCGTGCCGGGGTGGCGGTGGAAACAGCGCAGCACCCAGGCGGGCACGCACTGGCGCGAACGAATCGGCATGGGCCTGTTCTCCTTGGGGCTGTACGAGTGCGCCCGCTGCCCGCTGTACAAGACGCAGACCCCGGAGGGACACTCGCCGATGACGCTGTCGGCCTCGGCGCCGCGGGAGGGCGTCTCGCCGTGGCGGAACACCACCCGCGCGCTGTCCGTGTCATAGCGCAGCAACGAGCCCCCGTGCTTGCTGGCGTGCACCTCGTTCCACCAGGCCCAGTCGGTCTCCGTCTGCAGCGGCCGGCGCGGCCCTCCCCTAGCGCCGGGCTGGCCCCGGCCCGCCCCCGGCCCCCCCCCCCCCCCCCCGAGCCCCGCCTCCGCCCCGTAGCGCCCCCCCCGGCCCCCCGGGGGCCGGGCGCCCTCCGGAGCCCCGCCGGAGGGCTCACCGCCGGGGGCGGGTCCGCCCACGCTCGGGGGGCTCGGGCTCCTCCGCCTGCGCAGGGAGTGGCTCAGCTTCCGTCCACGCTCGGGGGGGCTCGGGCTCCTCCGCCTGCGCGGGGAGTGGCTCGGCCTCCTCCGCCCACGCTCGGGGCGGCTCGGCGTCCGCCTGCGCAGGGAGCGGCCCGGCCTGCGCGGGCACTGGCAGGAGCTCGGCGCCCGCCCAAGTATCTGCGTCGGCCTGCCTCATCGGCACGCTGGGCGGCTCGGCCTGCGCCTGGGCGGGTGCCCGGGGGGGGGACACGTCTCTTCCCCAGGGATCCGCGCTCCGCTCGGCCCCACCCAGTTCCACGTCTAGCATTTCACAGAGCTCCGCCATGATATCGGCGTCCCGATCCTCCAGCGGCGGGGGTCCGTCCGCCGTGGCCGCGCTGGTCGGGGAGGTCTGGCCCTCCATCCGCGGCGCTCTTTCTGCCGCGACCACCGGGGTGCGTCAGCCACCCACTGGCCTGACGGCCCTCCGCCAGCCGCACCCCGCCCCTCCCCCTCTCTCTGCCTGGCTCCCCTCCTGGTCCCAGGGGGCGGGGCCTTCCACAAGACCTTTGGCTCCAAAAAAAGCTATAGCTGCCTGCCAGGTCGCATACGCCTCTGACGACTCTTCTTCCTGCGTTTCCTGGGGAAAGTAGCCGTTGCCCACATAGATATCCTGAGTGCCGGTAACACCCGAGGCGATACGCAGCCACACTTGCTGCCGGTGGTCGACGGGGGCTGACACCAGGTTGCAATACGGACCAAGGAAGTTAGCCATCGCGAATAGAACCCCACCCTTGCAGCGATTTTTCTCGCTGACCTCCGCAGGTTTTCCAAAAATCCGGAATCCATCCAGGCTGCATTTGGAAAGTTGCTTCTTGCCCATGCGGTGCTCCTGAGCCCCGATGACTAGCCAGCCCTCGTGCTTGTAGAATGATGCCCATTCCGCCGTGCCTACGTTGTCGTATCCCGTTTTACCCTGCCAGTTGTGACTCGCGACGAGTAACTTGAAGCCGGTATCGAACTGCTTGGAGCGGTGCTTCTTGGCTCGTTTCCGGACCCGACGGCCGCGCTTGGCTTCCGCCCTCGTGCTGCCCCCCTCTGCAGGTGCTTGCGCAGGTTGGTCCCCCACTGCACTGGCCGCCGAATGCAGGGGCACCACATGCACATCAGCACACTCAGACACACACTTAGGTGCATCGGCAGCCAATTCCGAAGACACCACCTGCACATCATCGACACATTCTTCATGCATAGGCAAGACGCGATATCCCGTCGCAGCTTCCTCCTTCCGGACCGCCGCTTCCCCACGCAGATGGATGCGAATAAGCCTTCGGACACGTTCCCTGTCCCTGAACCTGCGCCCAAGGGCCGCATTGACCCCTCTGCCGAAGAATTTGAGATGTTTGAGTTGCTGCAACGCCGTCTGCCTGCTGTCATCGTCCTCGTAGACCAGCTCCAGGTGACGAAACATTCGCTGGCCTTGCCACTCCATTACCGGGACCACCAGACCAAGACCGCTCATTTGGAGGCGATCTCCTGTAGATTGGCGCGTTCTGAGAGCCCCCAGACAATCAGATTACGCCCGTCCTTGTCGTACCGATCTACCCGCCGGTACCGTCGAGGCGGCGGTGCCATCTGCCATATAGCGCCGCTCGCCTTATGTTGAAGCGCCGACCCGTGTGCCAGGTTTGGGGAGGAAGGATGAGGCGCAGCTAAGATAGCCTCTCCACTTGGTTCAGGAATTCCGTCATATACGCGAGCCCTCATCCTCCCATCCTGGGACATCGGGCCAGAGCCCGTCGAAGAGGCATTCCCACGGGGATTGTCCAGGTCTTCGGCGATTCTACCTTGTCCCATAAGGGCCACAGTGGTAGCTCCGTGCTTCGCGTATTTGTAATCCATTGAGAGTAGTAGACGGCCAATGTCGCTGGCCATCACCGCCGCGCCTCTTTACGCCGAGGAAAGCGCCCGTCCATGCAAATAGCATCGGCGGTATCTGCAACACACACTACACGCATTTCCGCCGGTGTCACTGGACGCTGCCGCGTCGCTTCGTGCCCTTCGGCGCCCGCCAGCACCCCCAGCGTCGCCAGAACCTGCCTCACGCACTACACACACTCTCCATCGCATCGCCAACGCCTCTACTCTCATGCCTTATGGACTTTCAGCTGCTCCTAACAATACACATCATGAGGTACGGGTGTCCCCGAGTGGAGCCAGATCAAACGGCGTGCCGCTGAAACTCCTTCCCCCACGTGGGTATAGAAGGCGCGAACC
>WBZZ01001298.1:17500-45000 GCA_019918135.1 Paulinella micropora
TCAGAATTCGAAGCAGCAGCATCTGCTCCTAGCAATAACAGCAACAAAGCACAACAACAACAACAACAACAACAACAACAACAACAACAGCTGCAGCAGCAGCAACAACAACAACAACAACAACAACAACAACAACAACAACAGCAACAACTTGAACAACAACTAGAACAACAACTAGAACAACAACTAGAACAACAACAACAACAACAACAACAACCAACAACAACAACAACCAACAACAACAACAACCAACAACAACAACAACCAACAACAAGAGCAGCAGTAGCCACAATATCGTCAACACCTGATTTGTTAACGACACCAATCATCATCAACAACAACAATAACAACAACAATAACAACATCGTTAATAACAATAATAAGATTAACAATAACAATAACAACAACAACAATGACGCTCTTCATCACACACCTCCACTAGAACTGCCTTTGCAAATATCTTTTGGGGAAGAAATAAAAACAGAGTACACATGGCTTCAAAAGCACACCAGGACCCGCAAAAGGGGCAGGGTCCAGCGATACAAGTTCAATGCGAAACAAGGTCGTCAAGTGCGACCAAGACTGCTTCTTTTCTCAGCGGCACAATCAACCGATGGTAAAACATTTCACTACGTTTCATGCAAATGACAAGTGTTTTGCTTCTATTCTTGGTTAATAGGAGATAATGAAATGGGGACACATTGCTCTTTCGCAAACGGCTCTGCTAAGGTTGCCAACCCCCTCCCCACACACACAAATCCATCATTACGCTTGACAATATGTTTTAAATGATTTTGTGTTAGGCTTTTGGAGCATTTGCAGTCAAGCTGCGAGACAACGGCGATATCCATCACGTGCAAGCCTTGTTTGTGAACAAGGATGATCAAGTTGTACCAGCAAACTATCCTGCTGTCGCAAGAACCATCACTGAACATTTTTTTCCTTCGAAGTTCAAACCTGAGGAACTATCAAATTTGAGCAGCGACATCAACCGTTTCTTATCTGCATGGGTGCAAGATTTATGGTATTCAAATTATTACTTTCTTCTGTTCAGAAGTCTCAGCCAGTTACTAATCACAATCTCATATAATTTCTTTTTAATAGTTCGAAAACACCATCGATGGACCGGCCACTGAAGTGTCTTCGAGTTTCGAAGGCGCCCGTTTGCCAACCAGAGACCCTCAAGCCAGCACGCGTCCGTCGAGCCAAGGGAAGAAAGCCTGGTGCCAACGTGTCGCAGGAGCATCATGATCAGTCAGCATTTGAGGGTGCTCATGCTAGCCCTGCAATCCAAGAGAACTGCGGCTGATTTAACAAAAGTTTTGGAAAAAGTAACAAAGAACACAGTGCGGGACGTAATAAAGGAAATAAAGCCTTTGTTTAAGCTAGGCACTGTCAAAAAGACTAAAAATGCCAAGCAGGATGATGGTGCCATCAACAAGATAAGAGATAAGCTGGACTAACAAGCTAAAAGCTTGGATGCAGCGGCTGCTGCAATCAACAAGTTAACAGATAAACTGAACAATACACATGAAAAGTCTGATTTGGAATCTGGGTCTGTTGCGGAAAATAGCAGCGAAGATGAAAAGGATTTTGAAAAACGATGCTGTAACTTCTGTGCAGTTCCTAGTTCTTACTATTTTGGACCAGTTGCACTGCCTCCTATCTCGTCGGTACCGACTCCTATATCATCTGTACCAACTCACCAAGAGCTTATGCATCAACAAATGCAGGTATCACCAGCTTCGGTCCTGGGCCAAGCCCAGGTCTGCCCATCGTGTCGTTCAACTTTCCAGCATGCTACAGTTCCACAATTTTCTTATTCTTTCCCTGTTACTCTTTCTAGTTACAGCGGTGGGACGATTTATCAAACACCACCTCATCCCGTTACGCACAGCCATGCAGAAAAGAAGAAAAAGAAAGCGCATTCTAGTAAGCGCGGCATTGCTTTAAAAAGGCAGAAAAAAATTCACGAGGTTGACGAATTTCTATCCTAGCTTTCCTGATCCCGATCTGTTTGTTATTTTGTTGAATAAAATTCGTAGTTTTAAGTAAATTCACTTGTACAGCCTGGTACTACTATGAATATTTATACTGTCTCACTGTCAATATTATTCAAATTACAGGTAGTTAATGCAGTGACTTACAGTCGGAATCAGAACTTCCGAATCACATTGATACTGGAATATGTATGCAGACGAGGATTCTGAATTTTAAACTTTTGAATCAAGTTAAATATAAATTTTAAATTAAGTTTGTTACAATAAGCATTACAGATTATAATACTCATTTGAGTTGTAAAATTATCTTTAATAGGAGTTTGTACTTTAAAGCAACGTTCAGGTAATATTAATAACAATTAGTCACAGTCACACTGAAAAAAGTGACTAGATTTGAAATTAGCATTAAAATACTAAATTTATATTATTCAAAACAATAGTGAGATTTTAAAACTTTATAAAAAATTTAAAATTAGATTAAACCATTGATTAAATTTTATAAAACACAATTTAGTTTCTAAGTGCTAGTGATTGGTAATATATAAAACTTGAACAAAGAAAAACAACACATAACAAATCTCTACAGCCGCCGAAGTACGAAGGCAGCAGGAAAGCCGCTACAAAAGGTTTGTAACTGTTTGATTTTGAAAAATTCAATCAAAAACTAAAAATTCATAACAAATTTCACATTAACATAATCAGATAAAAAAAAATCCTGAGGTCGTACCATCCATATGTGAGCAAGGTAAAGTTTTATTTCCCAAGGTAAAATTTTCCCAATAATAATTTCAAAAACCGGTTTGTAACGCTTGACTGGGGTTTCCTGGTCTTCCTCTACCCCTAACGCCTCCTCAAGGTTTGGAGCTTCCGGTTTGGGGTTGGGCATAGGCCACATGCGAGTAGAACCCTTGGCTTTGTCCTCGAAGTATTCCTTTACTACTTCTTCGTCCAAGTCAGCCCAATCATTCCACTCTGCTATCTCTTCCCAAGCTAGTATAAAGGGGGGCACCTCTCTACCCTTAAGCTGTATCCCTAATACGTTTTCGCGATGTACATTGTTTGTGGGCGTCAGCACCCTGCAGCTTCCTTAGGAGCCTTAGCATTACAGTTTTGCACTACCTGCCTATGCAATAGGATCCATGCCTCTTTTCCTGTGAACGTAATCTTATTGTCTGTCTTACTCGTAGTCATTTCTAACCACCGTCAGTCTCGAACAGACACACGTGGTTGTACCAAAACAACTACAAACCTAGGTAGGTTGAAAAACTGACTTTGCAGATAGAGCTGCTAGTAGGTGGAAAGCTATCATAGGTGGTAGCTGAGGTAGCCTCAGTGTAGTTTGAGCATTAGAGTCAGTGGTAACACACGTGGTTGAAGAGAGAGAGAGAGAGAGAGAGAGAGAGAGAGAGTAAAGGGTGGTGTGGACAAGCAAAACACTATTCTGTGTAGTGTGTGTGTGAGTCTGCTCGTGGCCTCTGTTGTGTTCTCTCTGTGTGGGTGTGTGTGTGGTTGCTTGCCTGTGTCTGTGCCATCAGAACAGAGTAAGCATAGCGTGACCATATCTCTATTTGGCAAGTAGAGAGCATAGCTGTGTGCTGTGTGTAAGTGTGTCTTAAACACTCACCTTTCGCTCCTCCCCTCGTGTCCTACACACGGTTCTTCAGAGCTCACTCCCTCACCACACCTCTCTCTCACTCCTCACACAGTCACTACAGCAATACAAGCAGTAGATGCAATGATGCAGTACGAATGCGACAAGAACTTAGCAATGTAGGTTGTTGTGTCCCGTGGGCCAGGGTGCTCAATCCCCCAGTTACCACGGCAATCAATCACAACAGACCTACTGCTTTGTACTTTGGCTTTGTAACTTGTTGTGTCCCGTGGGCCAGGGGTGCTCAATCCCCCAGTTACCACGGCAATCAATCACAACAGACCTACTGCTTTGTACTTTGGCTTTGTAACTTGTGTCCCGTGGGCCAGGGGTGCTCAATCCCCCAGTTACCACGGCAATCAATCACAACTTGCCACGTCACCGAGCTGACAAAAGCACCACACCCTTTAGGAGGCCCACCCTCCCTGCGCCCTGCACGCTTCGGTGTCTTGCTCTCTGTCCTGTCCCCCACCTTGCCCTTGCACTGCACACCAGCAAAGCAGAGCGTGGGTAGTGTCTACAGTGATCAGCTGTAGCCACACAATTGAAAATGCGCACTTTCCTGCAATGGGGTCACTTAAGGTGGACCCCTCACCCCTTTAATGAAGGTTCTCCTCTGCGATCTGTTGCACAGGTCACGCTCCAAGGCTCGATAACCCGTTGGGAGAAAACCTCGCGACTTCTGCAAACGGTGACCGGAACTCGGGGCGTCCCTCTCCTACCGGCCAACTGCTTCCCACGTAAAAGAATTTAACAATACTGAACAATTCCCGCCAGTCCAACTGACGACGTCACACAAAAGATGTACCTCCAGAAAATGATCCACGAAACGGCCTGATATGGGCAATAATGGTAATGGTAAAAAGCTAGTGCCACCAGTACCAGAAAAGGTACTCTAAATGACTGTATTAATAACTAATAATACTACTGTTACCGTAAAGAATAAGGCTAACGTACCAAATAGCAATACGGACGTAGTTGAGGAGGAAGGGTCTAATTAATTGTCCAATGAATACTGGGGACGGAACAGTCAGGAACTATGCCGGCCCACCCGGTATATAATGGCAATACTTACCGTTCCGGTCTGTCGGTTATCCTTGGTCTGGAGATTACGGAGTCCCTACTTTAGGTATTCCCGGCTCAGTCTTCATATCGTTAGTACAGTTACTATAATCTGTTATTAAATATCGTACTATCGTAACAATCTGGAGTCGCTAATAAAATCAACGGGGTATGGAAATTTTCCTCTGTTTCTCGGAAATTTTCTGACAGAAAAGAGATGTCGAGAGAAATGGTGGGGGTGGGAATTTTTTACTGATGCGCTTCCTGGGGTTATATGCTTTTGCTCGAGATGTTTTGGGTCTAGAGGCATGCATACATACAGGTAGGGGCAATGGTTTTTTGAGCTGAGGGACTACTCATGAGCTGTTTTGAAGTGGTGCATCTTTTGTCGGTTATAATCAAAAGATATTATTTGATGTAAGCCGGGGTATTTATCCTTCCAATTTCACAGCACTCTGATAATAACCTAATCTTCCTCCTCTACAAAGAGAGGAAACCAGTATGGCGGAAAATGTAGGAGACTGTCAGAGCCAAGCAACAAAAAGGAAAACGAGATGCCACTATTTCCCAGTCACCCCTAACGGTAATATTATACGGCTTTAAAAAGTAGTACCGGTTATGAATCGTAATATTATCGTTTTCAACCGGCTCAAAAGTATATAAATAAAAACGGATATAACTACATCTTAAAGAGATATAGCTCTTCTATACATCACTGTGTATAGGGGTATAAGAAAAGGTCGCATATTTACCTATCTGCGCCTACAATCCCCCCTCCCCGTCTTATACGGGAACCGTAGTAAATAGGGGTAGATTGGTAAATATCGGCAAATGAGAGCGCACTTTCCGGGTCTGTTTCCTCATGGGTGATCGACTCCTGTAGAGACAACCCATTGAGTCGCTTGTGTGACCGCTAAGTTTTTGCTCTTCATCACCGTTGTACGTCCGGTGCTTACAAAATGCAAATTTGAATTTGGAGATTTTCGAGCTCAAGTTTGAATTTGAATTTTGAACTATCCCCTCCCCCTCTTCTACGGCGGTCTGCCATAGACGTACAACGGTCTGATCATGTCGCAGTCAACCCATCCCTTCGCTGTCTTCTTTCTCCATGCCTTCCCGGGTCTTTGACCCGCATTTGCCACCGCGCCTCAACCCTCTCGAGGTTGAGGGTCGGTATCACTTGCAACCGCTCCGGTTCCTCTTAAAGGATCTGTGATCCGAGCATTACTAGGCGTGTTGTATCCGATCTGAAACAACACTCCGAGCAATTCTAAGGTTCCGTGTCCCTAGCACTCGGCCTAGTCCGTCCGAAGGATCTGTGAACCCGAGAATACAGGGAGGCATTAATCTTAATTCTTTAATACCTCCGTGCATCCTCGTCCATCACAGGGATGAACGGGCGCTATGCCAGTGTCAAGGGTGCCGTTGACGTGTTCGGCGTTGTTTGTTTGGTTTTGTTGTCTGCAGACATTTTCTTATTGCCACCCGGCAAGTATCTACTTCGCTGTGGCGAAGGTAGAAGTGTCTAAAAATATATACAACCCATTGGCTGGGTCTCAAAACGCGTCTACGCTTATTCGTCGAGGTATATTTCCTCGAGGGAGTTTATGAACTCCTCTTCGGTAGACGGTGATGATGGTTGCCTTCTCCATGTCACTGCGGGTTGGTCTTCCGCTGGCATGTCTAATTCCTGGTCCAGGCTTTCTTTCAAAGCCCTCGCTTCCGACCAGGTTAAGTCTTCTCCGACTTCCGAATGCTGTGGCACGATACACCTTATGACTGGGGCGAATTGACCAATGATCTTCCCCAACTGGTATTCGTACTGTTGCCTCCAGTACGGCCACTCACGTCGAAAGTGGTAGATATAACCCAACCGTTGAGTTATTTTGTGCCATCGGAACTCATCGGCTTGGACAAGTCTGTCCCAACCCAGTGCGTCCTGTGCCCTGAATCGTTCAATCATTGTTCGAAGCCTCTCACGCGGCCTCGATATGTGTTCGGAACGTTCTCGTCAGGATCGGCTAACTGGTTGGCGATGCGGGATGTCTTTGGGTCGTTGCTTCTCGTCAACTGCCGGTATATCGTCAGCAGCCACACGAGCCGATGCTCGTGTTGGAACCGTACGTAATACTGCTGCCGTAGCCGAGCCACACCTCGGAAACGCTCAGGTATACGTCGTCTTATGCCTCGCGGCCTACATAGGGAGGGGAGGCTTGGGTATGCCTAAGACCTGCCTATAGTACGCGAGTACATTCTCTTCAACCCTGAGGTCCCAGGGTTGGTCATGTTTGCTCCGAAGGTAGTAGGCTCGGTATGCCTTGACTTCCTCGGGCAATGGGATACCCGAAAATTCGAGCGGTCTGTAGTAAGACTTGATATCTTCCTGCGACCACTGCAACTTTCTGAGCTGGTGTGGTTCGAGCAGACATCTCGGATCCTCCCAGATGCAGTAGAACCGAAGGGCGTGTTTTCGCTGATAGTTCTCCAATCCCACCCATCCTCGCAGCGATTTGGCTTGCTCGAACAAGGTTTTGGTAAATCTCACTCGGTCCTCATCCATCGACTTATACCGAGCGATCCCCGGTAACGGGGTGTCCCGACCCCATGTGTGCGGGACATCCCATCCGAAACATGGCGGTAATTGTGCGCAGGATATCAATTCGATATCATTGTTGTATGCGTGATCTGGACATCGGTGAGGCCCGTATCGCTCTGGTGACGCATACGCTCTTTCCGTGAGGTGCCATCTCCGCGAGCATCTCGGACCCCATCCTCTCCCGCGTTTCTTTGACCCTTCACACTGCACCCTCAGGAAGTTGTCCTGTTCGGTGGGTTCGTACCTCGCTTTGTCAAGGTAGTTCGAGAAGCCCCGTTCGTCTAGTGGAGGCTTTGGTGGCGGCAGGTTAATCTTGCGAGGGTTTGCCTCAAACAAGTGCGAGTCTGGGACCCAATTAACCTGGTTTCCCACCAATCGTATTCGGTACGGCTCCTTGGACGGTGTGAACGGGAACGTTCGTTCGTTGGTTGTGTGTGCGAGCGCCGGGCATTGTAGCCGCAGCCTGCGCTCCGCATCCGTGATATCTGGGTAAGATGGGTAGATCCGGTGTACTCTACGCGTCAGTGGGTCATACGCGTAGCGCACCGGTTTCTGATACTCCTCCCTTTCCCGATCCGGGTCTTGGTTCAGGTGTAGGTCCATACCTCTCAACATCGTTTCCGTGTCGATGCGATATGGCCTACGCACTCCGGGTGATACGACCCTCCACGTTCGCGGCGGTACCGGGCCCCATTCCGAATGTGCGTATATCGGACGGTCGATCGGTCCGTATACTCCGATATGTTGTCGGAGGCATCAAAGTACGCGGGGAATACTTCGTCCCTGCCCCAATGTGCCGTCGGTTCCGGTGGCGGGCAGCGGTGGTGCTGGTACGCCGGATCCGTGGGCCGTGGCCGCTCGTCGGGCCGCTTCTCTTCGGGCGGGTTCAGCTTGTCACTGTAAGCGTCGGGCTTGAGTCTATCCTCATCGCCGACTTTCTTCCAGTGTCTCAAGCGAGCTTCCTCCCTAGCGTCCATCCGCGTGAGGCTCAATTCTTCGCCATAATATAGGTTCTCGTCTTCTGGGATCCACCCTAATCCCGAGTGCTGAGGGGTGTTTAACCCTTCGGGATCGACGTCCTCATCGGTGTGTTGCGATGCAGGTGTACTGCTGTCCTCAGTCGGTGCCTCCCCCTCGTCAGCCGATGACTTCATAGGGGTCGTCAACATCTCTGACTCGACTTCAGCTTTTCCCCGTGGGGATTTCGGTGTGGTCACAACACTAGCCTGAGTTGTGCCACCTGAAGGTTGAGCGGGTGTGAGCGGTGTATTGGGACCGCCAAGGTTGCGCTGCAGGGTTTCGTTTCCCCGTGCGCCCTTGCTTGCAAGGTTGTTTGCGCCACTGCTCGGAGTGGTCATTGTGATGTGGGGTGTCCCCTCTGGTGAGGTATGTATGTGACCGCACCTGAAGTTCGCTGCCTCAGATGGGTCTGGTTCGTCCAGCTGCCCCGCTTCGCGACGCCGGTCCGCCACCGGGCTAGCTGCCGGGGTCGTTCCCGCCGGACTATCCCGCGTGGATGAGGGAGCCGTTGCCCTTCTCCCGCGATCGCCCGTAATCCTAGGTGTACTATCAGTATCACCAGGACCGAAGCCACGCACGCCTTGAGGAATCCCAGATACTGCTCCGCCAGATGTTCGGTGCCAAACATACACCGCCAGGTGCCTATATCACGTATGTGTCCGTGAGTACGTATGTGTCCGTGAGTTCGTATGTATATATATCTGTATGTCAGCCCAAGCACAACGAGCAATGTGCGATGTGTGTGTTGTTCTCGTGTCGGTGTTCGACTCTCTGCTCGTTTCCAAACGCTGGTCAACAGCGTGACAACGCGGGTGCACCCATGCTCCGGTCATCTTTGCTGTCCGCGTGTTCCACCCTCGCCGTACTGCGCGATTTGCGGCGGTATATAAATAGGGACATGTTATATTTCTTAGTGGTATAGATATGCTTATGTGTATACGTAGGGCCGTCGGGTGCCTTAGAGACCCTTCCATCCAAACAAAGAGCAAACAAGAGCGAGCATAATATCTAAGACACTCTGTGGGGAATAGCTTATCATACACCACTCATGCAATTGCCGCGGGAGGCGGGTGTGCAACTCGAGAGGAGGTGGGTATAATGTGCAATGCCAACCATATGAACGGGCATTGCTGCGCGTCAACATAGTTAGCCCGAAGCTATTCCGACCCCTGGTGGAACACCAATTACTAGCCCGTCAAGATACCTTCGGGGGCGTCGCACCTCACGGAGGGTAAGGCAGGGTCTTTTCCCGTGTATCATGTCATGTTAGGCTCTCTTTTGCTATCTCTAAGAAGAATGGACTTAGGTAGTATTTTAACAGATATGGAGTCCAAAGCCGAGCCCCTTTCCTATGGCTCGTTTCTTACTGTTGCTACCCAGTATTGGTCTTTGGATCTCGCATACTACCCGCGTTAACTATGCTTGTGAGGTGTCACACGGCATGCTGAGCTAGGCTAGCTTGGGCCTCTTTGCCTGCCCCAATTTTGCTTTCTTATATTTGGCTGGTGGTGGTGCCCCGATGAAATGGGTCGCTATGCCCTCGGCTACTATCTCATCCCACACCCGTAGTAGGGGGATTCGACCGTGCTGTAGATCGAATGGGTAATCCAGCTCCATCCTAGGCCATGCCTGTATTTGCCACGGCGTACAGCCTTCGGACGTGTCCGTGATGCCTTTCCAGAACGTTTCGACCTGGTTGGAGTCGCGGTATACCGGATAAAAAAATCCGCAATTCCGGCTCGTCGAGGTCCTGGTGTGATCGATAGAACTGCAGTACGGGCGACTCGGCTTTGATTGCCTTGCTTGTGCGCGTGACCCGAGTCTGCGGCTCCCATTCTCTCATGAGGAAGAAATCGTTGGGGCAATCGTCGCCGACATGTGCCTCTGGTGGCCGAAGAAGGTATATCTTTCCGACGTCCCAGTGCATGGTTTTCACGTCGGCGGCCGACCTCAGCTTTGATTCAGCTGGTGGGCGTCTCGGCACCGGTTCAACCTTCTCCTTCTGTTCCGACTGCAGGTGGTTGGTCGGCCCTAGCGCGATAACGTCCCCCTCGGAAGCGTCGGCTTGTTCAGCCGCGACTTCTTCTGCTTCGTTATTATTCAGATCATTCCCCTCGGCTACGGTCCGGTAAGGGTTGTGTCGGGTTTTCCTTCGCCTCGGCCGTCTTGTCTCGGCGCTTGGGCGGCGGCCTTAGACTGTGTTCCAGCTTCTGTACCGCTTCCGTCATTGTTTCGTTACGATCCAGCATGGGGTTAAAACGCATCAGCCGCCGTACATGTACTACTAGCGTCTTACCCTTTCCCTGTATTCGGTATGTCAAAGCACCTACTTGTTCTACGACAGTGTAAGGGCCTTGCCACATCGGGAAGAGTTTGACGCTAACCAAGTTGGGTACCTGGGGCACGTACAGGAAGACTAAGTCCCCTTTATGGTATTCGCCCGACTCATACTTGACTTTGTTCGGCGTCTGCTGGTTTTGTTTGTGAGCCTCTTCGGCCTCCCGCGCCTTCATGACGAGTGTCTGGCTTCCGCCATGACTCGTAGGCGACAGGCCATCAGCTCATCATGCTCTAAGAAGCCCCTTCCGGGAGGTTTGGTAATACCAACTCCTCCGGAATCCTTAGGTGCTGTCCGTATACCAGGAGATTGGGGAAGCGCCCGTGGCTTTTCCGCCCAATGCCCTCGATGCGGTGTTGTTCATGGAGAACACAAAAGACGGTAAGGCCTTATGCCATACGTGTTGATTATTGCGACAATACTGCTGGAGCGCGGCCTTGAGCGGTCTATGGACCCTCTCAATTTTGCCGTTGCTCTCTGGTGAATATGCAGTTACGTATTTCCACTTAAAGCCCCACACTGTGGACAGCCGAGCGGAGAGTTCGTTTGTAAACTCCGATCCCCGATCGCTGTACACATTTTTCGGCACTCCTGTATATCGGAAGACATGGTCGACCAGGGCCTCGCATGTCGATTCCGCATCCTTTTCCACCACTGGTACCGCGAACACATAATTCGAGAAGCGGTCTATGGCTGTTAGGATGTACCGATAATTTTGGGTCTCCGCTCGCGGTAGCGGTCCTACGTAATCAACATGCAAAGTTTCGAATAGGTTCTCAACAAGCTTGTATTCGCCATAAAGGCCTCTTTGAGCGTTGTTGTGTGGTGTCTTGGTTTGCTTGCAGTGTTCGCATGTGTCAACTGTGTCGGCAATGGATTTCTGCATGCCATGCCACCAAAACCTGCGTGAAATAAACCATGACATTTTATCCCTTCCCGTGTGTGAGTTGAGAGCAGAGCGGTGAGTGGCTAAAAGCATCGCCTTGCGCAACTGGGTTGGTAACCACTGTGCACTTTGAAGGCGTCTTTTCCCACTTACCGCCTGCCCCCTTATACCACAGGAGGTTATCATTCCAGGTCATCGTTTTCTTATGGGCTCTTATTTCTCTCGTCTCAGGATTTGCTATCGGGTCAATAGCGTGAGCAATGAAGGGGCCCCATTCCTTAGAGCTCTTCGCCAACTGACCAAACACCTCGGGCCTGCCACCTTTATATCCATGTCATCCAGCTGGAGAGCACTGTTCGGTGTGTTCGCTCGGCAGCCGCGATAATCGCCGACCTTTCAGGGTGAACATGCTGGGGTACCCAGAACGACTGCGTCCTATCCGCGAAAAATGCGTTAAAGGAGTGTTCATGTTCATGGGTCTGACCGGCTTTATATCTCCCTCGCTGAGGATGTCCGACTGGGTGTCGATCTCCTCCAGCAGGTCTTGCCAGTCCTCAGCTTCGTGTTGCGCGCAGCACACGCGACGTATGCATTGCAGCTGGTCCAACAGTTCAGCTTGAGAATCGGGTCTATATCCCGGTGTCCAGCTTTGCGCGTTGGCGGCCATGTATGCCATCCCCGCCGGCAACGTGTCTTTGAAATCTGCTGTATGCTCCGTGGCCGTCCAGTCATCATCGGCTGTCCATCCGACTAGGCAGGCCGTGGACTTTCTAATGCAAAGCGGTCTAATCCGTCGCCTACGGAGCCTTTCACCCGAGGCATCCGTGATAGGCTATCTGGGACCGTGTTTTCTTTACTTTTAATGTACTCGATGGTGAAATCATACAAGGCCAGCTCCGACTGCCATCGGGCCAGTCGTCCCGTAATATGTTCTCGGTCCATGAACCATCTAAGGTTGGCATGATCTGTTTGAACCAATATGTTCGGAGCACCCAACAAGTACTCCCTCAGCCGACTGAACGCCCAAACTATCGCCAACGCTTCGCGTTGTCTGGTGCAGTAGTTGACCTGTTCCGAATCGGGCGTCAACTTCTTGCTGACGAACATGGTCGGTCTCAACTGTTTGTGGTCAGAATCGTATTGTTGTAAGACGGCCCCGATCGCGTATTCGACGCGTCGGTTGCTACAACAAAACGCTTCTCAAAGTCGGGGAGAACCAAGACCGATCCGCCCTCTGTGAGGGGGTCTCGTGTCAACGCCTTCTTCAGCTATGTGTATACCTCCGCCGCCTTTCGCGGCCACTCGCAATCCGGGTCGCCTTGAAGGCAGAAGTCCCGTAATGGTTTGACAAAGTCCTGGAAGTTCGGGATAAATTCCGAATACACCTGTGCCATACAGAGGAAGGAGTGCAGCGCTGTGCGTGTGTTTGGGCGTGGAAGGGAACGGATAGCGTCCTGCTTCTCCGGCTTCAACACTATTACCCCATCCTTGACTCTGTACCCTAGATAATCGATGTGGTCCTTAGCGAACGAATGCTTCTCTAGGTTCAACCTGAGGCCGAAGGCTTCTAGGCGTCTCAAGATGTCCGATACGTGAGCCAGGTGCTCCGCTGCTGTCTTTGAATAAATAACGATATCATCGATATAACAAAAGCTATACTGGTTAGTATGTCCGTAAGTTTCAGTGAACTTCGGATCACCGTACTTCGGGTCGGACAGAGCTTGATTCATGCAATCCTGAAAGATAGCCGGGGCGGTTTTCAATCCCATCGGGAGGACTGTCCACTGGTACAGTCTCCCGCCGACGGCAAAGGCCGTCAGTGCCCGACTTTCCACATCCAAAGGGATGTTCCAGAATCCATTCTTCAAGTCTAGCTTTGTAAAGAACTTAGCATCCCGGAGTCGGTTGAGGCCATCCCGCATACGGGGAATTGGTGCCTCAACGCTCTTGATGATCTTATTGAGCCTCGTGTAATTGATGCAAAATCGTTGCTTGCCATCCGGCTTTGGCGCAAGCCGAACCGGTGATCGGTACTCCGACCACGACGGTTCTATTAGCCGTTTAGCCAACATATCTTGAATCATTTCCTCGCAGATCTGCTCCTCCTTGTAACTGAGGCGCGATCCGCAGAGACGAGGCATCGTCTGTCCCACTTGTCGCTCTATCTTAGCAGCAGTATGCGTCACGGCTACAAGGGGTCCAAAAAGTGTCTTATTCTTCAGAAACTGAGCCTTGAGATCCCGAACAAAGTCTGGTGGCCCTGACTGTCGCGCCACGACTTCGTCGATGATCTCTTCGACCGGTTTCTGGTCTCTCGGGTCATCCGGGTACTCTAAGATGAAGTCCGGATCCTCAACCTCATCCTTCGCGTCCCTGCCTGGGTATCGCGTGGTGGACTGGTTGTCCCATGTTGCAAATTCCTGAAGTTCTACTAACATATCGGCGTATTGTTTCGCTGCCGACTTGTGAAAGAACCCCGGAAAGATCTGAAAGGCAATCTCCCGCATGTCATCCACCTTTCGGGTCAGTAGTTTGGTTCTGTATGCCAGACCATCCTGCCTTGATCCTAATCGGAATGCCATGAGTGGTTTAGCCTGTCGACTAGGTATCGGTATTGGGTCATCGACCACCCTATCCAATACATCCCTCCACCACATCACGGTGGGGTGTATCGGGAGTATAATGGTGATGTCTTCGCCCCGATCCAACCTGTCAGCCAGTAGTTTCGGCACCTTGGAAAGGTTCTCGGGCTGTATGGGCTCCGATCCCTTATACCAAAGCTTTAACTTTTCCATCACATTATCGTCCTCTGTTCGGCGTTTAGATGCATGGAAAACCAAGCTCGATTTGACCCTTATGAATTCATGTGGCCGTTTCTGCCCGCCCCCATATAGGTAGGTTTGGTCAAAGCCGTGCCATGATTCATCCTTCTTCCGCAGCAGCAAGATTTGGGCCTCGCGCTCAGCTGCTAAATCCTCGAAGCCCGCCCATGGGCCGGTCAGCTCCGGGACATAAACATTCGTGTATACCCATGCTGTGCCAGCGGGCGTAACACGCTGCTGTGTCCGCATATCATGCGGTATGGGGGGGTGCGGGTGGGATCAAGGTCACCTGCGCTCTCCCCCTATACGGGTGATCTATCGGACGTTCTGGACAAGGGTTAAGTATGGGGTATTCCGCCACATGTCGGCCCCGTCCATACTTAATAACATCCTGCCCTAATAAAAGCTGAGCTTCCATCATCTTCAGATCAAGTTTACCCAGCACTATTGTTTCCGGGAAATCTGGCACCACCAAGACGTGTATTGTGTATGTCATGCCAGTCGGGAATTCCACCGTCAACGGAATGCGACCAATGATCGCACTTCTTCCGTCGTTAGCACCCCGGATATATCCGAGCTTCCCTTCGCGCGTGAATTCGAATAACTTTCCGAATTTATCTATAAATCTTTTACCCGCGAAGGTGATTTGTGCCATGCTATCGTTACCGGTGTCCAGGTGGGCGTTGAGCTCCCGCCAAAATGGACGGGTGTAGCTCATGTCCCTTGCCTCCGCTGCAGGGAGGTCCTGGGGTTCGGCTGTCGACGTGAGGGCTTGTTGCAGTTCCATCTCAGCATACCTGCGCCATCCGGCGTTGTGCATCGCCAAGCTTGTCCGGGTCCACTAAGGGTGTTAGTCCCATCTGGCTTACGACCGCCGCAGAAACGCTTGGCCATCCCGTGGGCCCGGAAGCACTACAGGATTCTGTGCTGTGAATGGTGATGCAGTATACATGTTGTCTGTGTGTGGGGGGAATGCATGGTCAATATGCGGTATATTGGTGATTAATATCGGAACCGGTCACCGTTCCCGGGGCTAGTCGAACACCACGACCGAGCAAAGACCGTTGAGGTGCTATTTGTTGTTTTGCCCTGGCTTTAATGTTAATCACCTTGTTCTCAAAAAGGGCTGTTTTCTGTAGTGAGGCGACTGGGATGGAACCTGCCTTGCTTACGCAAGTTGCCCGTGCCCATTTTACCATCATCCTCACTAGCCGCCTGTGCGACATCGTCTTCGGGTGCAGATGGGTGAGGGTCCGCCTGTACATTATTGCGGATGGTCGTCACCTCAGGTGAAGGTGGACGGCCACGACTACTGTTGTGCCCCTCTGTTATCTCTTCGCTCACCCCTGCCGTAGCAGTACTATTGACTGTGATCAAGGGGTCTGAGACCCCCGCAATACTATCTACTTGCGGCGTAGAAGGGGGCACAGCAACCCTAGCCGTCGGTGACTCGATACTGACTTGTGTCACCTGACCTGGCGTTGGTGTAGCCTCCATTCTTACTGTCTTATCTACTACTGGTGCGGGTGGGGACACAGCAACCCTAGCCGTCGGTGACTCGATATCGGCTTGTGTCACCTGACCTGGCGTTGGTGTGGCCTCCGTTACCATCACCCTATTAACTAGTGTTTCTGTTACTACTGCGCCTGTCCCGACAACTAGTCCATCACCCTCTGCGGTGGCTATCGTTTCCAACGGGTGTGCAAAACGCACCCGCTTACGTGCCCCGGGGTGTGTCCCTTCCGTTGATTGTCTAGGACTTGAGTTTGCGCTTCTTGTAGGACTTGTGTCCTGCTGGCTGGCCTTGGCCTGCACAACACATGTGACGTGTGGCTTGCGTTTGCGTTTGCGTTTGCGTGCTTGGGCTTACCCATCTGGCTCAGGAGTGACTCCTGCCCGGGCATGTATGCCGCGAACTTATCCGCCGCCGGGAATTGGCTCTTGAGCATTTCGGCTTCCGCATCGAAGGCGGCGCACCAACTCGCCACGTTCCCGTTTGGCATCAGAGAGACCCGTCCGTGTTCATCAACGTCCGGGAATGGCAAGTTCATGTGTGCCTGCTGTTTCGGGCAGGGCACCCAATCGCCATCTTCCGGCCTTTCGACCTTCGACTCTCCCGCCTTGTATCGGCGTATGTACCGTCTCATCGCTATTGGGTGCTGCGGAGTGCCCGGGAATGTGTGCCATCGTTGACACGACTTTCCCATGAGGCAGGGCCATACCCAAAATAGACGTTCTGGTAAGCAGTTAAAATCCAGTGCGTGGTGAAAATAATCACACAAAGTATTCGACTTGACCGTTGGCGGGTTGCCAAGGTCATCTAACCTCTGTACCCCGTACGGGCATCCAGCCGGACCAGGGTCGATGGCTAATGAGCTGAGAGGTTGATTGGTTTGCCGTGGGATTGTACGTGTTTTCTTTTTCTTTGTCGCCGGCTCACGTGGGGCGGGGCCCCTTGTGTCTGGCTAACCGGCGGTGGTGTGGGAGGTAACATGGGGGGTGGTAAGGGCGGTGGTGAGGAGATGGGCATGGTAAACTGTGGTGCTTGGTAAGTATGAGGTGGTGATGTCAAGCTCACCGGTGGTGGAGAATGAAACCCCGAAGTAGATTGTTGGGCATATGGGTTAGGGCTACCTCCCGCTGGAGAAGATGTAGATGCGTATGAGTTTGGAGAATGTCGCGGCTCCTGTCCCCAATACGGGTTCGAGGAACTCGATGAGCTCGACGACGATGACCAGTATGGGTTAGGTGAACTCGAGGGGGATCTCTGATAGGAGCTGGACCCCGTATAAGAGTGGTCTCCCCATGAGGTGGATGTGACGAAGGACAGTATGTCAAACTGTGGTTCGTTTGCCTTGGCCTGATAATCAGGCAACGACAATCCTACAGCCTGCATGGCCTGCAGCAAGATGTTTGCCCGCCGCATACGTTCGTCCTTGTTCGATTTAGAGCCGAAGATCTTCTTCACAAAAAGTTGCATCCCACGCTGATACTTCGACCAATCGATCAACGCGAAAACTCTGAAGCGAGAATGCGCGGTCATCGGCATCCTGTGCCTGTGACAAGACGTTGCGAATGTATCTTTCCCCCGTTGTTCGGCCTTTGGTGGTCGTTGCTCTAGCGATGCCCTTAAGGACTGCCACCAGTAACATCGCAAAATCCGCACGAACAAGGGGCGTGATCAACTTTTGTGGGAGGTCCACGATTTCGTTGTGTGGCACATCGGCTTCCCACATACGTTGTGCCATTGCCGACACCAGGTCGGCGACGATAACAGGGTCGCACATGAAACCCCAGTTGGCTCCCTTCACAAATTGTTCGAGCAGGTAATAAGGTCGCCCGGGAAGCTTCAATTGTCCCCCTTGAATCAATCGGCCCGCTTCCTCATCCCATAGTGGCCACTTGTGCGTTAACAAGTCTTGGGATGCCCAACGACTGGCTTTGTTGGCTAATATCTGTTTAGTGTCAGCAGCGGTTAGACTGAACTGTCCAATCGTGCTGTCTAGACACGTATAGCCCAACAAAAGCAAGATACCTTCGCCATAATCAATATTAACTTGCGGGTTATACTTGCCATAGTCAAAAGTTGTGGCCTTGTCGAGCCGAGTCAGAGCTCGTTCGACCGATTTGTCGTTCGCTTTCTTTTGTTCTTCCGTGGTGTTTGAAGGTTGGTTGTGTCCGCCACCCCCCCTGGTTTCCCTGGGGCGGGACAACTACCGTCTTGTGAAAGAAGACGAATGTCGTTCCCTCTGGGACGACGGTTGCTCTGCCGTCATTGCCATATGTGACATGAACCTCGTTCGCTAGGCAAATTCGGAGGATGTCACTGATGGTCTGTGCCACTAACTCGCACATAGCGAGGAAGTTTCACCAGTAAAGCTTAACCGCCGGATGGGGAGCGATTTTCATTTGCACTGCCTTACCACCTCTAATAGCCTTCTCAAACACCATGTTGGCCTTGAAGTATTTGAACTTCGTTGCCATTCTACTCACCCATGTCCACTGATGCTGTTCGATTGTATCAAGCAGCTCGTTAAGGGTGTCCCGGGCTTGGGCAGCTGCTGTTGAATCGTCCTCAGAGGGGAGAAGCTGTTTCTTCCAGCTCTTGTGCTCTGTGAGGGTGAGATTCCAAATTGCAACCGCAGCACTCAGGTTTCGTGCTGAAACTATATTCCAAGCTTGTATCTCCGAGATAAACACCAGCAACCCTGCCGAGTTGGGCCGCTTTGTGTCTGTAGCTAGTTCTTTATCTGGGTCCTGTGTGAAAGGAAAAGTGAGAGAGGTTTGCAGATCCTTTTTCTCGACGAATAAGGTATTCAGCAGAGCTGGGTACCTTTGGTGGTTTATCTGCCACGCCTCGTCTAATAAGGAGTCACGCACGGTTGCTAGAACCCTGTAGAGGTCCATAAGATGATGTATGGTAGCGGTACCATTTGCAGTAAGGCTCGGATTGAACAAATGCATTAGTCCAATAGCCCCTTGTATCGAGGGTTCCTTGAACATACACCTGTACCACGTTGCCTCCTCGAACATATTATTCGGGAAAAGATGCATCGAGTTGTCGTTTGGGTTTGTCCCATGTTCCTCGTCATCTAGAGGGTTGCCTGGCCATCCCTCGGCTGGGCCTCGGTATCGGTCCAGCACTACCTTCGTTTGAATTGCACGAGCCGGAATTACCAACCCATTGTGGGGCCCTCTCCATGGGGAGCAAGGGACAGGTTCCTCCTGTGCTCGTCCTCCTCCCCTTGCGAGAGTGGTAAAACCGCCGCCTGTGGCGGGCGTGTCGTTACCGTCTGCTTCGTCAGACATGTCGAGTTTTATAGCGATGGATGATCTCGTTTTAGAGCCTATCCACGCCATGTTCAGTGTGCCCCTGAAGAGTTGAAACGAGCAGATGGAGTCCTATGTTCTCGTGTTGTGTAAGTGTGCTGTTGTGTTTGTCTTTTGTTGTCGTGTGTTCTGTTCACTGTGTCGTCAATGCTTGTGTCAAGCACGATGTTATACAACACGACAACCAACTCACGCCCAACACAACAATCAACAAATAACAGTCAAGGAATTGGTGGACTCACCCTCCCCCTCTGTCGGGGGAAGCCTTGCTGTTCCTTCTGCCAAGCCAGACGATGTGTACGTGTGCACCCTGACAAAGTACACCACACTTGTGCTTCACAAACAAGTCGGTTAGCAACCTTACTCCACCCTCGTGCGTACACAATCAAGAATCGTTCAAAAAGGTTTTCAATGATCCTTTCTGGGCTCAGCCCAATAGGTCACTGTTATTGTCCTTTTGTGAAAGAACCTTTCCCAACTCAAAAAACCAACCGAAGCTTTGCCTTTTTGAGTTATGGGGGGTGTGTTTGTGAGTGTTCTCGTGTGTGTGTATGTGTTTGTGTGTACCGAGTGCTGCTGACTCTTCACACAACAACGGCTGATGCCTTGTGAGTTGCTCGCTGTCAGAGTTTTTGTTCTTGGTGACCTATTTGACACCACACACACGTTGTTAGTGTTTGGGTGTGATGTGAGGTGTGTGTCTCGTCTGTGTGTCTACGAGAGTGTGTATGTCTGTGTGTGTACCGAGTGCTGGTGACTCTTCACACACTTGTCGTTGATGTCTTGGAAGCCACTCGGTATCCGAGTTCTTGTCCTTGTTGACCTATATGACACCACACAACACGTTTGGAGTGTTTGAGTGTGATGTGGGGTGTGTGTTTCGTTGTTTGTGAACACAAATAAAAATGGTTCCCAAAACACACTCCTTTTTAGCCTGCCTGTCTTCAATTTACACTCCATTCCCCCGGCCTATGTCTTAATAGACTGGCCTACCACCCCTTTGAGAGATGGCTACCTTCTTTGGTGTGGGATGGGTGTTGTTTGTATAAACAGGTTTTATGCCAAGGGAATAGGATTCTGTATGTGTGCCGTTTTTTTTTCTTTTTTTTTTCTTCTTCTGCCTCGTTGCACGTATTGACGTGTCAACAACGTTTGTATGTGTTACGTGTTTGTGGCAGTACAAACAAGAGTTAGAGCGTGTAATTGTTGGTTATTCTCCTCGTGAGGAGTATGTGTAAGTATACGTGTAGGAGTGTTGACAGAATTGATAGGAGGGTGTTTTCCTTCTCTTTATGTGTGTTTGTTAGCTCTCCTCTGGCTCGACAATGTGTCGACAATCACACCAGTGAGCCCCCTAATGTTTCTGTCCCACTAAGTACACTTTCTATGCCCCCTACACACTCCAAACACACTGCTGAGGTGTCAAAATCGTACACACAACGAGTGTCTTGTCGTGCCGCTTTATGGGCCTCTGTGCAAGATTTCACTGTTGTTTTTGTGCACTGCAAGCTACTAACACCTCCCCAACTCCTTTCCTACACTCCTCCACTACCTTTCCTTCTTGCTTTGCTTAGGGGAGTGGCTATTTTCACTCAGTGAAATTTGGAGGATATAAAAATCTAGGCTACTCCACTTTTGTCGGTTATAATCAAAAGATATTATTTAATGTAAGCCGGGGTATTTATCTTTCGAATTTCACAGCACTCTCGGATAATAACCTAATTTTCCTCCTCTACAAAGAGAGGAAACCAGTATGGCGGAAAATGTAGGAGACTGTCAGAGCCACTGTCAGCAACAAAAAGGAAAAAGAGAGGTATTTCCCAGTGTCACCACTAACGATAACTTATTATACGGCTTAGAAAAGTAGTACCGGTTATGAATCGTAATATTATCGTTTTCAACCGGCTCAAAAGTATATAAATAAAAACGGATATAACTACATCTTAAAGAGATGTAGCTCTTTTATACATCACTGTGTATAGGGGTATAAGAAAAGGTGGCATAATATTATGTACCTATCTGCGCCTACACATCATGATAGGTTGCTGTGAAACAGTGGTTTCGGGATTTGACGGTGCCAGCTCACAGCTCAAGGTAGGGGAATGTGCCAAGTTATATCATCTTAATTTTAATAACAGTTTTCACTACTGATTTATAGATTAATATTGTACTTTTGAGCCGGTTGAAAACGATAATATGTATTAATATTAAGACAGGTAACCGGTACTACTTTTTACGCCGGATAATATTATCGTTAGGGCTGACATTTGGAAATGGCTCGGTGCTGTTTCCTTTTTGCAACTTTTGTTGCTTGGCTCTCAGTGACGGTCTCCTACATTTTCCCATCCGGGCCATATATTGCTGTTGACATTCAAGTGAGCAAAAAAAATTCGTTTTTATTTTTTGGTTGAAATTTTTTGTTTTGCGATAAAATTTCAGTTTTGCTGGAAATTTGGTTTTTGGTGAAAATCTCAGTTTTGGTTGGAAATTTCTGTTTTGATTTAGAACTGATTCCTGTCACCACCGCCGGACAAAGAATTCCGGTCGCCACCGCCGGATAATGATGTGATGATTAATATTAATAAAAATTAATTCTCCTAATATTAATAATATAATTATATATTACTAGAATATTCACACTTTTAATATAATATTAATATTAATATTAATATAGGAAAAACATTTGTACAGCTTCAATACTGAGCTATTATATCAAAAATATATAATATTATTAATAATATTGAGATCATGAGTCAGTCACTTGAGTGAGTCTCGTCTCATCTCTCTGTACGAAAAGATTGAAGCTGAAAACCATGATGAGAGATATAAACTTCTCACTTGTAAAGTTCTTTCAACAGCTGCTCTTGGTCCGACAATAAGATCCTGCCGTTCTCTAAGTAAAAACTATCCAGCACGCAATCTTCTGCGTCCACTTCCACGACATATGCTTCATATCTATCATCATGGTTTTCATCTTCAATCTTTTCGTACGGTTGTTTTTCGCTTTCTTGGAGGCCCTACCCAGGAGGGCGCAAACTTGCTTTTGGCCCACCTGCGCGCGGCTTCAGATCCTCTACCGAAAAATCTTTCCCCGGCAAGCGTACAGGGGCAACGGAACTTTTTTGGCTGAGATTTACCGAGCATTTGCGAACGCTACTAGTTTGGAATCAGTAGCTGCGCAGTATGAACATTGTATTCCATAAATCACTGTATTCTAGTATGATTATTCAATTATTAAATTCTGATGGAACCGACGACTTTCGCATAAATGTTATATATTGTTAATAACCATACATTTTTTTAGACGTTCTGACAAGATCACGGAGTATTAATAATGATTTTTTTTCCTGTTTTCCGTGTTGAAATATTCGTTTTGTATTGTATTAATATTTCCAACCAAAACAAAAAATTTCATTCAAAATAAAAAAATTCAATGAAAAACAAGATTTCAACCAAAACCAAAAAAGTGGCTCAAAAATGAAAAACCAATTTTTTTGTTCACTTGAATGTCAACAGCAATAATACTGCAATGTACTGGTTTCCTCTCTTTTGCAGAGGAGGAAGATTAGGTTATTATTAATATCAGAGTGCTTGAATTGAGTGGATATATTAATAGACCCCTGCTTGCATTAAATAATATATATATGTATCTTTTGATTATAACAGACAAAAGCTTCAAGTCCACAATCTGTAGTTCAAGTGTCCAGGATTTGCATTTGGAAAAAAGTTTGCTCAGTCATTAGATGTCACTAGTAAAAAGCAAGTCAAACATTGCTTTTCCGTTCACTCTTGTTACCTTGTCCACAAATTTACCGCAACGTGCGTGTTTCACGGGAAATCAGGGAAAAGGCAGTGGAGTGGGAAAAGACAATAGTTGATATTTTCTAAAAAGAACTTTGACTTGATCGTTTGAAGTTATTTCTGAACGAAATCGAAAACTAGTTAGTGAAGTCGAAACGTCGTGCAGGCTGAGAGGAGACTAACGGGTCGGTCAAAAACAGTGAAATGTCAACGGTAGTGATTTTCGCCGGTCGTTAAAGTTCTCAGTCTGATAATCAATACAAAACTTGAAAAGAAAAAAAAATTGTAAAAAAAAAAAAAAAAAAAAAAAACAACAACAACAACAACAACAACAACAACACCAAAAAAAATACGCAGTCACAGTTCAAGGTCATGGGCGGCAGAGACCGCGACTGAGGCCCTCGGCCCGATGCAGCTTAGCGCTACCGGCCTCAACGCGGCCTGTTTCTTCTTCGCTGAGAAGAACTTTATTATTGTTATTATTATTATTGTTATTATTATTATTATTATTATTATTATTATTATTATTATTATTATTATTATTATTATTATTATTATTATTATTATTATTATTATTATTATTATTATTATTATTATTATTATTATTATTATTATTATTATTATTATTATTATTATTATTATTATTATTATAGGCCCTGTCGCCAGTTCGATTCCCGTCGGTGCCACCAGTATTTTCATTGAACATACCGGCCCGTCTGGAAGTGTTGGAACTGCCCGTGCGGGGGTGTCATTAGAGCCTATCGTCAATTCTTCGTACTCCCCTCACGGGTGAGACGATGGAGGCGCATGTGCAGATTTGCATCAGCCATTGACAGAAAACATTATTATTATTATTATTATTATTATTATTATTATTATTATTATTATTATTATTATTATTATTATTATTATTATTATTATTATTATTATTATTATTATTATTATTATTATTATTATTATTATTATTATTATTATTATTATTATTATTATTATTATTCATTATTATTATTATTATTATTATTATTATTATTTTCTACCATCTGGGCCCTGTCGCCAGTTCGATTCCCGTCGGTGCCACCAGTATTTTCATTGAACATACCGGTCTATTTCTGGACCAGTATTTTCATTGAACATACCGGCCCGTCTGGAAGTGTTGGAACTGCCCTTGCGGGGGTGTCATTAGAGCTTATCGTCAATTCTTCGTACTCCCCTCACGGGTGAGACGATGGAGGCGCATGTGCAGAAATGCATCAGCCATTGACAGAGAAGCACTATTATTATTATTATTATTATTATTATTATTATTATTATTATTATTAGGGAGTACATAGGCCATTGGTCCTTTTCAATGGGCTGATTGGTATAAAGCTCCTAGAGTAATGTGCTATGCCGTCACTTCCTTTATTCCACCAATTGGTGTGGAGACTTTCCTTATGGAATGGAGGACTGGATGCACATGACCTTTTGGCTCAGCAATTGGCATGAGATACATTATTATTATTATTATTATTATTATTATTATTATTATTATTATTATTATTATTATTATTATTATTATTATTCAGTGGTCAAGTTCTACCATCTGGGCCCTGTCGCCAGTTCGATTCCCGTCGGTGCCACCAGTATTTTCATTGAACATACCGATCCGTCTGGACCAGTATTTTCATTGAACATACCGGCCCGTCTGGAAGTGTTGGAACTGCCCTTGCGGGGGTGTCATTAGAGCTTATCGTCAATTCTTCGTACTCCCCTCACGGGTGAGACGATGGAGGCGCATGTGCAGAAATGCATCAGCCATTGACAGAGAAGCACTATTATTATTATTATTATTATTATTATTATTATTATTATTATTATTATTATTATTATTATTATTATTAGTGGCACCGCGATAGCCCAGTGGTTAAGGTCTACCATCTGGGACTTGTCGCCAGTTCGATTCCCGTCGGGGCCAGTATTTTCAAAGGATATTTTCTTTGAAAATAATGGTCTGTCTGGAAGGCTTGGAGCTGCCTTGCGGGGGTGTCAGTAGAGCCTATCGTCAAATCTTCGTACTCCCCTCGCGGGTGAGACGATGGAGGCACATGTGCAGAAATGCATTCGCCATTGACTGAGAAGCACTATTATTATTATTATTATTATTATTATTATTATTATTATTATTATTATTATTATTATTATTATTATTATTATTATTATTATTATTATTATTATTATTATTATTATTATTATTATTATTGGACACCGTGATAGCCCAGTGGTCAAGTTCTATCATATGGGCCCTGTCGCCAGTTCGATTCCAGTCGGTGCCACCAGTATTTTCATTGAACATACCGATCCGTCAGGACCAGTATTTTCATTGAACATACCGGCCCGTCTGGAAGTGTTGGAACTGCCCTTGCGGGGGTGTCATTAGAGCTTATCGTCAATTCTTCGTACTCCCCTCACGGGTGAGACGATGGAGGCGCATGTGCAGAAATGCATCAGCCATTGACAGAGAAGCACTATTATTATTATTATTATTATTATTATTATTATTGGCCCTGTCGCCAGTTCGATTCCCGTCGGTGCCACCAGTATTTTCATTGAACATACCGGTCTATTTCTGGACCAGTATTTTCATTGAACATACCGGCCCGTCTGGAAGTGTTGGAACTGCCCTTGCGGGGGTGTCATTAGAGCTTATCGTCAATTCTTCGTACTCCCCTCACGGGTGAGACGATGGAGGCGCATGTGCAGAAATGCATCAGCCATTGACAGAGAAGCACTATTATTATTATTATTATTATTATTATTATTATTATTATTATTATTATTATTATTATTATTATTATTATTATTATTATTATTACTATTATTCAGCCCAATGGCCTCAAGGCGTTAAACTGTGACGCCAACTCATAACCCTTTGGTGGTAGATGCTGGGGAGGAGGGTCGTTGCGCGCGTAAAAGATCTTAAACTCCGCATATGCTGGTTGATAGCCCAGGACCCAGCAGACACCAGATTGTTATGTGTGGGGTTTCGAGGCAGCTCTAGCAACCGCGCTTGGTGTATGCACTTGCACATTCGGTGACGTCTTGCAAGAGGTTGCTGGGACTGCGGAATAACCTCGGCTTAGTGCAGTCTTGCCCTCAGGAGCTCCATCGGTGGCCCCGATCATCAGGCGAGAGACTGACACGGAGGGGTGGAGGACCTCGAACAAGGGTATTGGAGGCTTATGTCCGTTGAGGATATGCCATTAGCTGCATCAGTACGCCTCAGATATCGTATTATTATTATTTTACGCAAACGCTTTTAATAAGAGAATACTTGCCACTAGTAGGAATAAGTGGGGAGCGTTCGAGGGAAATGGAATGGTATCATGAGTCAAGTCTTTCGACGAAGAATCAGCTTTACAACGCAGCCACAAGATCCTCCTCAGACCATATCTAAACACGTGCAAACACAATCATGTTAACGGCGGCACAATCAAGACGCGAAGTTGAAATGAAATCATTTATCTATCTTTGACCTCATCGTTCTCATTGTAATCCGTCACAGCGAAATGTTTTATCTTTTGATTTCATATGTCGCGGCATATGCAGCCTCGTTCTCTTCCAACCATACTGCTACACTGGTGATTACATGCATATGTTAGTTATTATTGCGAACGGTCATGTGACGAACTTAGCAACTTGGATTCTTATTTTCCTCAGAGAGAGCAGAGAGAGAGAGAGAGAGAGAGAGAGAGAGAGAGAGAGAGAGAGAGAGAGTCAGTCAGTCAGTCAGTCAGTAATTTTTGCTGGCGACATTCCCAGTGGGAAAATAGAAAAATGTCCCTCTGTAAACGTGAGAGTGTCCGTCAAGCTAAGATTTAGTATGAGTGTACATCCATTTTACACCAAGGACTTTTGAAGTGGTCAAACAGCCCAACTTTGAACTGATTGATCTCAAACAATATTTGAGACACAAAAGTGCAGAGTACACACAAACACACACACACACATATATATATATATATAATATATATATATATATATATACAACGTCTGGTTCATTCTCTTCTTCGTCGTCATCTACCTGGTCTCTCTCTCTCTCTCTCTCTCCTCTCTCTCTCTCGGAAAGCTCTTGCCCTGAGCATTCGAATGATGGCTTCAGCATTCTTGCACACCACTTCCGCTTGGAGGAGAAAGATGAGTACAAAAGGCAGATAGAGAACGATGAGTACAAAGGCAGTTACTTTGCCACTGGAATGCCCGCAGTAAACAAAAAACATATCTACTACTACTACTACTACTACTACTACTACTACTACTATTACTACTACTAATACTACTACTCCTACCACTACTACTACTACTACTACTACTACTACTACTACTACTTCTACTACTACTACTACTACTACTCCTACCACTACTACTACTACTACTACTACTACTACTACTACTACTACTACTACTACTACTACTACTATACTACTACTACTACTACTACTACTACTACTGCTACTA
>WBZZ01001298.1:72500-102500 GCA_019918135.1 Paulinella micropora
CTCTTTCTTCTTCTTCTCAACTAACGATTTGAACGTAAAGTTGAATGTGTTAACTTTGTTTTGCTCCCCCCATCACTGGGGCTTCCTTCTCATTCTCTCTTTCCTGATCTATGTGCAGCCCGCAAAATCGCCCTCTCAAAAGACCATAAGCTGCCTCTCGCAACAACACATTCTCACTCTCCATGTCATGAGTGCACACACTTGAAACACTTTGAGCAACTCAGCATGCACATTATAGAGGCCTTTACCGACTCCTTTCAGAATCCACCTGTGTCTCACACAGCTACCAAAAGGGAGGGGGAAGGCAAATTTAATAAAAGAGAATTCTGACTCGTGATAACTACAGTACGTCGCAAAAGTAAGATAAGCGTAACGTAAATTTCAAATAAGCTGGAGGGAAACTATAATGACTGGACTCCAGTTACTGACTACTTATCTAGAAATTTCTACACTGACTGATTAAGTTAATACTGCCACTAGAGTGGCAAAGTATAGTGTCCACTGTATCACTGAATAATTAAGTGGAAATTGTACTGTCAGTCCTTATGACAAATCACCTACCCTAGTAACGGTAAATCCGGGTAACGTCGGAAATGAAAAAGGAATAACGCTCCCCCTTAGTTATTTGTCATAACCACGTCACTATATTCAGTCTAGTCTAACATCTAGAAGAAAAAAAATTCGAGCGCTTCCCGTAAGGGGTATCAAAATTCCAGAAAAATTATGTATATAAATGTGGTAGAGGTGCGAGAAAAAAGTGGAAAGAAAGGAAGCGATCAGTTCTTTGCGTAGAAAAGAAAGTCTCCAGTATCCGCGGCCACCCTCCTGAGTCTTCGACGCAAACGCATGAAAACTCTTTTTGCTTCGGAGCATGAGACCAATGCTTTCCACACACATGGCATCCAATCTCAAAAGCTTGAGCTGTTCCCAGTGAGTACTCCACTCCTCACTCTTCGAAAGCCATTCGTTGTCAACAGCCGATTGAAAACGAAAAAACCTGTTTGCCACGATGGCAACCTCCTAAGGGAGTATAATGCCTGCCGAACGACAGACCGACGACGCACTTCTGCCAGCCAAGCACGGATCTCCGCAATATGTTTCGTATCCGACGTCTTGTTTATATCAATAGAAAAAGCCTTTTGATCACCCAGAAGACGGTCCACGTCTTTCTGATGTCGTTCCACCGTACGACGTCGTTCCTCCTCGTTCCTCTCGAGCTTACGAGTCCAAGAGGAGACCTTCGACTTTCTGCGAGCATCTTGCTGATTCCATGCAACAGCAAAATGAGCAAAAGCCCTTGCCATGAAAGCAATCGAATCTGCCACCAGAAGTTGCCCCACCGTATCAAGCTTCTGAGCGGCTGACACAGAAGCCCAGCTGGGAAGATTCCCACCTTGATCACTTGTGCTCCACAAGACATCCATTGGGTAGAAGAGTTTCGTGAGGACCTCGTGCATAGAGACGACATTCACCGATACACCCGGAGGGCGAAAAATGATATTTCCCATTGCGTACAGAGCGGATGACACTGACTCCCACGCTCGACCATGAAAAACAGCGAAATTTTGCATTTCATCCCACTTGGGATGTCCCTCTTCTAAGACCTCCCAAGCTTGCCAGCAACCAATCAAATCGTACAAGGTTGCCCATGTTGCTTGTAAAAGTCCTTAAAAAGTCCCCCACTCAAGGCAACGACGTTCCACACCTATGTTTGTACTCGTCTTGCCACTGCAAAATTGAAGTCCACCAGTGTGTCGGTAGAAGCCATATTAACTCTGGACGCGGCCAGACTTTCAGGCGTCCAGTATGGAGTTCCCATCCCCACAGCTTCTGAGACTTGGATAATCATCTCAGCTGCCACCAGGACATTAGCTACTGTAGTCTGTCCCACGACAATCGAAGACCACACATCTCGCTGAACTCCTGGAACAGTTTCCAAGGCATCGACGACTGTCTTGACAGTTTGAGCTGCCCTTATCGACGGAAGATGATCAGCCCAACTGTCCCCAGTCAGACAAGCTGGCCAAATCGCCTATCAATCGTCCATGAGACGATCAGGTGTTCCAACGAGCACAGGAATAGCCCCTCCTGAGGACGAAGAACTCGTACCCAAGGCTGTTGCCAGCCCCATCCTTCGCAGACCGAGCGACAGAGGCATCCGACCGACAGAGGCATCCTCAGGCCTCCGACACTACCCCCCCAACGGTGTAGCATACGGACTTCCTATCATCATCCTTCTCTTCTGCAATGATAACATATAAGAGTGAGAGAAGGACAGAGAGATTAGACAAAAACAGAAGGCAAACAACACACACACACAACTTCCACTGCTTTCCAAAACAGCTTATGTGTTATGTCTGTGTCTCTCTGCTACCTTGTTCAAGTCAAAACCAGACGTTTGTACTCCTCTTTCCTCACACACAATCTGTTTCTATCCCTCTCCCCCTAAGGGAGAGTACAACTACTTTAAACAAAACTTGAAAAAGGTCAACACCCTTTTCTGTTCGGATTTTCAAGGTGTCAAAAACCCCAAGAAATCAAAGCGAGAAAAACGTGAGAACTTTGGCTTTTTGTGAAGCTCACGAAAAGCAAAAGCAAACCCCGTTCAACTTTTGTTAGCGACTCCAGATGTAACCGGAACAGCTACTCTGCCACTTAGTCGTCACTCAACGGGAGAGGGCAGACCAAGCATAAGAGTCAAGTAACGACAAGCCGGACGACACTCAATGCCACTATGTATTGTGCGGGCCGGCCGACATCAATGATTTATTAAATACAATATTTTTGAAAATCAAAACAACTTAAACTTAAAACTCTTGAAAATCAAAGAAAATTATTGAAATATAATATTATTAATATCAATAATAGACTTATCAGTCAATTGGCCTTTGATCCTGTCGGACATGTGCCTCCATTGGTAGCACGGGACCGTTCGGTGACGCGGCTCCGCTCCAAAGACTCGACTGGCAGTGCAATGTGCAAATGAGCGTGCTGTGCATGTGCAAGTGGGTGCAAGGAGTGAGAGGAGTTATCTGCCGAGAAGAAGTCCGCGACGCTGCGCTGACCTCCACCTACAACAGATCTAGCCAGACATTCTACCTGACTAGGCCTTCCCCTCCTTCTACCCACCTCCTGAACGACCGCAGCAGGAAGTGACGTAACGACTCGTTAACCTCAGTGCCACACAAGGCGAAACAGCTTGAGCAGTCCGGCGAGCATGAGCCAAATTTGGATCGGTAGAGGCGAAGGCGATTGTTGCAGCTCAACAATCGCCTTCTGATAAGGTTGTGACTTCCCCCCTCCAGCGCCCGCCAACGTGGGAAAGCAGGCGGGAAGACATCTGGCTAAGCAGCACCCTAAGCCCATCAGAGGGCTTAGCCTGCCGCTCCCAGCCAGCTACTTCCTGCCGGACAGACCATTCCTTTACCACCTCGTTCCAGTTCGCCAGAGCGGCCCGCCAGTCCTTATCATCTACCGTGCCATCTTCGTTCACGACCCGCTTGAGCGCATCCAAGCCCTCCCGCAGCCTGTGATCTGCTAAGATCAAATTTTCCGTATCTTCCTTCCATTTGCACCGACCCGTGTTGTAAAGCCTGCGTGTTAGCGCTGTGTTGCCCAGTAACTCGATGCGCCCTAGGAACCGAAGCCGGGCCGCCTTGGCAAGGATGCTAAAACTCGGCGTGCGGCCTAAACCCCTGGTGATGCAGCCGCTTGTGCGCGTACCAACACCCAAGATGACCCGCAGGGGCGCTACCAACGCGCCCTCCAGCTTACTCAGCTTGTTGGCGCCCGGCAGATCCCAAAAAGCCGATGCGTAAAGCAACTTTGCGCCAACCATTTGCTGCCAATTCATCAGCCGAAGACGCGCTGGAACTTCATGGGCAATCCAGAGGGGGTAGCAGGCAGCCGTTCCCGCTACAGTGATTTCCGCCGCCCGCTTCGCTTGCGGTTTATCGGAGAGGGTGTCCGTGAGCAGAACTCCCAGGTATTTGTAGTGGTCGGCGACGTTGAGAACCTTGCCCCGGAACCTCACGCATGGGGGCGTATTTTTTGACTTGGCGTGCCCGTATATCGGCATGACTTCCGTCTTGCCCGGTTTCAGGTTGATTTCAAGCCGAAAGTCCTCCACGAATGTCGCCACGACATTTACAATCTGTTGAAGCTCCGTGACACTATGCGCAATTACCGCAACGTCGTCGGCGTAAAGCAGGGTCCGTATGTCTTCGATGCGGTTGAGGTCCTCGATCTCCAACTCTTTCGCGATTCGGACCGTTAGCTTATCCATGAAGACGTTGAACAGCGACGGTGACAACGGCGACCCTTGCTGAACTCCCATCTCTTCCAGCACTTCACCAGTGAGTTCGCCATCGACTAGCACTCGCGATGACGTTCTTCGGTAAAAACGCCGCAGAATGCGATAGAACTTGCCCTGTACCCCCATCTGGGTTAGCCTCTGAAACAACCCGGCCCGCCAAACCGTAGGGAATGCCTTTCTCAGATCCACGAACAAAACGAAAGAACGGAGGCCAGCTTGTTGTCTAAGGCGCAGACGATAATCGCTTTGCCCCAGTCGCTGGGGGTGTATTCGCACGATTTCAACCAGTTGAAGAAGCGCACCAGAAAGCTCACGATCCGCGTGCCTCCGTACTTGAGCATCTCGTTCTTGATCTTATCCGGTGAGCACGCTTTGTGATTCTGGAGATTTTCCTGGCAGAGCTCCACTTCCTTCTCGGTGTAATCATAGTCCAGCGGGCCCGTCTCAGTCCGGATCTCCTCGGCTTGCGCCATGGCCTCGAATTGGTCGCGCAGGTTGTCGTTATACTGGAAGGTTTCGCGGGCCTTCCGCTCGGGCTCAATCCGCGCTGCTTCCTCATCAGAACCGACTTCCTCTACACATGCATCCTCCAAAAACTGGTTTTCTTTGGGGACCACCATACGTCGGCGGTATTCTTCCCATTCTTGTAGTTTTTCCCGGAGTGTGCATGCCAGAGTGCCATCGGGCTTCCGAACAGGAGCAGAAGCTTTGGACCGCCGAACCCCGCCCAAACGCTTTGACAGCTTCCAGTACGTGGCCATGGTAGCGCTCCTGAAGTTGGCAGCGGTGTCATTCTGGACCCGCTTCCACGCTTGCTCCTTCTTCTCCTTGCATAACCTTCTGACCGCCTTCCTCGCTTCTTTATATCTTTGCCAAGCCTCTCGGTTGGCCTCATTCCTTCGCCAGAGGCCGTATGCCTCTCTCCGTCGCGCAATCGCTTCCCTAAGATTCTCATCAAACCATGCATTAGTAAACCCTGGCCTAATCACCCGAACTCCCAAGACCTTCACGGCTGCGCCCGTGAAAGCTCGGACCACTAAGCTAGCGACCCTATCTACCTCCTGCTGAAGCTCATCCGGGTCCTCCACTGCTGATAGATCTGGGAGGCCATCTGGCAACAGCCCCGATATACCAGCTGCAAAGGTCTCGTCGTAC
Source organism: Paulinella micropora (assembly GCA_019918135.1). Classification (NCBI taxonomy): domain Eukaryota; phylum Cercozoa; class Imbricatea; order Euglyphida; family Paulinellidae; genus Paulinella; species Paulinella micropora. The sequence continues at coordinate 77,971 of WBZZ01001298.1, forward strand.
TTCAACCTAAGCTTAGACAGCTCACTCTCCTTACCCTCAACTACCCTGCCTATCAAGCGCTCTGCCTTGAATGCTTTGTACCTCTTTACCTGCTTTTTGGGGGGTGGCTGTCCCCCCCAGACCAGTTCCGCCCACACAGCTTTGTGGTCGGTATCAAGGTCTACCTCGTCGACGCCGAAGCTTGCCTCCTCCGCCAGCTCGGAAGAGACGCAGATGTAATCCAGTAGATGCCTTCGTCCACCTACATTTTCCTGCCTAGACCACCAATATTTGTCCCTCCGTGGTTGCGAAAACCCACTGAGATTGCGCAACCCCGTGGCAACAAGCATCGCAGCCAGCAACTCACCATTCTCACTCCTAACCCCTCTACCCCTCCCATCTATCTCGCCAAAGAGGCCCACCACTCCCTCCTCCCGCGCTATTCTGGCGGGCCCCAGCTTAGCATTAGCATCACCAACCGTAACCACATGACCTTTGGTGGCGAAGTAGGAGACGGCCGCCTGCCACGCCTCATAGGCTGCAATAGATTCCTCTCGTTGATTTTCTTGGGGGAAGTAGCCGTTGCCGACGAACACATCCGACGCCGTCGCGCTCCCAGACGACAGCCTCACCCACAATTGCTGTGGGTGTGGAACAGGCGCCTGTACAATGGTAGCGCACGGTGCCAGATAGTTGGCCACCAACGTCAAGACTCCCCCCAAGAGACGCGAGCCCGCACCAGTTGCAGCCGCTTTGCCGAGGACTGCGAAGCCGTCGACTTGGAGCTTCTCCACCTTCTGCGACGATAGGTTGTGCTCCTGGACTCCGACGATCACCCAGCCTCGCTCCTTGTAGTGCTCCGGCCATTTCCCAAAGCCTGGGCTATCCGCACCCACTTTGCCTTGCCAATTATGTGAGGCCACCCTCAGTGGGAAGCCTTTTACAAATTGGGAAGAACGAAGCTGATGCCGATGCCTGCGCTTCGGTTGAGTCCGCCTGGAGCCCTCCGCCACCCTCCACGGCCCATCCTGCACCCTCCGCCCCAGCTCCTCCAGCTCCCGCATCCCGCCCCACTCCGCCAAGGGAGATTCACCGCTTGAGGCTTCGCCCTGGGGCTCGTCGACTTCCACGTCGAGCACCCAGTAGCCAAACCCCTGCTTGCGAAGCTCCCTCTGCACCTCTACATACTGGGCACCCCCCCGTGCATCCCGCTGCTTCTCTCGTTTCCGGAAAGTCCTACCCGTCGCAACGTGAACCTTTCCCGTGAAGAACTTACGCTCCCGCAGCAGCCGCACCATCTTCTCCGCCTCCTCACAAGACGCACATTTAATCCGCAAATGCCGCCCGCTACCTCTGCCCGCGAATTCCACCTCGACTTCCCCGAGACCGAGAATTCGGAGCTCTCGCGCCATGACCACTGTCTGAGAGACATGCGATAGCCCCCATACTATGCAACATCTCTTATCCAGCTCATTTCGTACCTTCCTCCGCCACCTCCTCGGTGGCGGTACCGCTTGCCACACGCCGTGACCAGACCTTTCCGGACGTGACTTCTCTTCCGAGGTTGGGGAGGGTGACCGAGATGCAGCAGGATTGCTGGCTCTACGTGATTCAGGTTGCCCGTCAGGTACGCGAGCACTCGACCACCCCACCCCGGCCGAGTAGCCATCGCCACCCGCAGGCGCACTCCCACGGGGAACGTCTAAACCTGAAGGATTACCGCCTTGACCCATAGGGCCAGCACTAGCGGCCGCGCTCTTCGCATAAGAACCTGACATAAGTGGTATGGGACCCCGGTGCCGCATTGATCGAGTTGTAAACTCGATAAATGAGGACCCAGGTGGGGTTATTTAAAGCTCAACCCTTAAAAAGCATACGTGTACGTATGTATAGGAATACACACAAACACTCACCTGCATCCGTAACCAGGCACAAGGCAGACCCGCTGTGCATCATCGAGGTAGGTGTCGTGGCAAACCACCCTGCGTCCGATAAACGCTGCAAGTGAGTCATCTACCGAGAGCACAGAGTGACAGGCCCGTGCACGTGTACCCACCACCCCATAACCCTCCGCCAGAGCAACCCCATGGCATCCGCAGGATGAGCACGAAGAGTGCTGAGAGAGAGGGTGAGCCAGGAGCCCCGCTCCGGTCCGTCGTTACTTTGGTCATTTAGTCGTTTCAAGGCTTGTGGTAAGGTGTAGGGCCTCTCGCCTTCGTACAAACTCCGACCGACAGTAGTTTGGTTGACCATCCTTCGCGGTGACCCTCTGAACACAACCCCCTCCCCCAGTGCCCACCCCTTGTAATTCCAGAGGCCACCCCGAGCCAAGAGCCATGAGTATGATGAGCAACTCACATGAGTTACTCTCAGTAATTGGGACCCGTCTCATAAATCAATGGAACGCTTATCGTGCGCCCCTCATAGGCTCAGCCCGCCCATGTGAAAGCTAGGCCTCGCCCAAAGCAAAGCAAAGCAAAGCAACAACAAAAAAAAAAAAAAAAAAAAAAAAAAAAAAAAAAAAGAAAAAAAAAAAAAAAGAGAGAGAGAGAGAGAGAGAGAGAGAGAGAGAGAGAGAGAGAGAGAGAGAGAGAGAGAGCGAGCGAGAGCGAGGCCGCCGTGGCTCGCCCGCAATCCAGCTGGGTGCACCTCGTCACAACCACTCATCGGCGTGAGCTCATAGCTGTGTGCGACATAGGTACAAGAGCAAGAGGAGAAACAGTGTGCCAGCGTGGATGTGTGGGTGAGGCAGTGCGGTGAGGCAAAGCAGCGATGCCAGTCGAATCCATGGAGACGGAACCTAGCATCAAAAACATCGTATAAGTCTACCCCAGGCCTCCATCCACCGAGTGGTGAGCTCGATAAAAGAAGACCCGAGTGGGGTTATTTAAAGCTCAACCCTTAAAAAAGCATAAAGATGTACGCCGCCAGGAACCCAACAACAATAACATAGCAGCCAGGAACCCAACAACAATAACATAGCAGCCAGGAACCCAACAACAATAACATAGCAGCCAGGAACCCAACAACAATAACATAGCAGCCAGGAACCCAACAACAATAACATAGCAGCCAGGAACCCAACAACAATAACATAGCTTCCGTAACCAGCCTTCAGGAACCCGCCTCAGATACCCGCCCCCGTAACCAGGTCAGAGACGTGACGTACTATGCATCATTGAGGTGTCGTGGCAAGCAACCCTGCGTCCGATAGAAGCTACAAAAGAGTCATTACCGAGAACACTAAGTGACAGGCCCGGTCACATGCACCCAACACGTCCCGACCCTCCGCCAGAGCATCCCCATGGCATCCGCAAAGTGAGCACGAGGGGTTCTGGGAGAGAGGGTGAGTCAGGAGCCCCGCGTCCAGGCAGTCGCTACTGTGGCAGTTGAGTGATTTCAAGGCTTGTGGAAATGTGTGGAGCCTGTCGCCTTCATTCCCACTCATACCGACAGTAGTTTAGTTAACCAACCTGTCCAGTGACCCACTGAGCCCAACCCCCTCCCTCAGATAACCCCCACCCCCCGCACCCCGAGTGATACCAGAGGCCACCCCGAGCCAAGAGCCGTGAGCGTGGTGAGAGAGCTTCTCTCAGTAAAAGTTTCCGTCTCATGAATCAGTGGAGCACTGATTATGTACCCCTCATAACAAGCTGCCAACGGCCCCAACCCCGCCGTGTGGCGGTGACACCCAACCATGTATTGGTGCCCCCCAATAATATCAATAATAATAATAATAATAATAATAATAATAATAATAATAATAATGATAATAATAATAGTGCTTCTCTGTCAATTGCTGATGCATTTCTGCACATGCGCCTCCATCGTCTCACCCGTGAGGGGAGTACGAAGAATTGACGATAAGCTCTAATGACACCCCCGCAAGGGCAGTTCCAACACTTCCAGACGGGCCGGTATGTTCAATGAAAATACTGGTCCAGACGGATCGGTATGTTCAATGAAAATACTGGTGGCACCGACGGGAATCGAACTGGCGACAGGGCCCAGATGGTAGAACTTGACCACTAGGCTATCACGGTGTCCATAAAATAATAATAATAATAATAATAATAATAGTGCTTCTCTGTCAATGGCTGATGCATTTCTGCACATGCGCCTCCATCGTCTCACCCGTGAGGGGAGTACGAAGAATTGACGATAAGCTCTAATGACACCCCCGCAAGGGCAGTTCCAACACTTCCAGACGGGCCGGTATGTTCAATGAAAATACTGGTCCAGACGGATCGGTATGTTCAATGAAAATACTGGTGGCACCGACGGGAATCGAACTGGCGACAGGGCCCAGATGGTAGAACTTGACCACTGGGCTATCACGGTGTCCAAAATAATAATAATAATAATAATAATAATAATAATAATAATAATAATAATAATAATAATAATAATAATAATAATAATAATAATAATAATAATAATAATATATATATATATTTAAAAAAAAAAAAAAAAAAAAAACATTCATTGCCGGAACTTTCAAAAGTTAGAATTATATTAAAAACTTTGACCTATAGTATATAAAAAAGTTTGACGTATTATGCCGGCCCACCCGGTATATAATGGCAATACTGATCGTTCCGGTCTGTCGGTTAATCCTTGGTCTGGAGATTACGGAGTCCCCACTTTAGGTATTCCTCAGTCTTCATATCGTTAGTAACAGTTATCTGTTTATTAAATATCCTACTATCGTAACAATCTGGAGTCGTTAATACAATAAACGGGGTATGGAAATTTTCCCCTGTTTCTCCGAAATTTTCTGTTGAAAAGAGACATCGAGAGCAAAATAGGAGAGAGGGGACTTTTTCTGATGCGCTTCCTGGGGTTATGTGCTTTTTCTTGAGATGTTTTGGGTCTAGGGGCGTGCAAAACAGGTATGGGCAATGATTTTCTTGAGTTGTAGGGCTACTTATGATCTGTTTGTGAGTGGGGCTTGGGTTGCTGACAGGCAGGCGTTTTTGGGTCTGACAGCTTGCAGCTCAGCGGGAACAAATGTGGGTTTCAGTCATGTGGTGTGAGTGTCGGAGTGGGTTTCTGAATACAGTGGCATGTAAGGGGGACTATGGGGGATGGTTTTGCAGAAAGAGCATGCCGTTTTCGGTCTGTTTAGAGATGGGACAAGGGTTGCTGTGACGCAAAGCTGTGAGAAATGGACACTCCTTTCTCACAAACCTTGGCAAATATGTGGGGAAACCACTCGGATATATATGATTCATGTTTGCTTGTTCGTGGGTTGATGTTTTACAACGTTTTTGATGGGTTTTGATGGCTGGGAATTCATGTGGCATGGGGACTTGGAGGGAGGAGTTAAGGAAACGGACACAGGGAAAGACGGATTTTGGACGGAAAAGGACGTATGGGAGGAAAGGAGGGTTTGGGGTGAGGAAAACAGACACGACGGAGGGTAATGAGAGGGAAACTTGCAGAATTTGTCGAGAGGAAGGGTATGCAAAAGACACGGCTTGGGGGAGAACATGTCGGTCGGAAGAAGGGGGTCAGGGGGAACGATTTCTCGGAATGGAGGAACAAGCACGCGGGTCCCCACTCAAGGGAGTATGAAAGGGGGTCGGGATCTGCAAGGGGAACTTGAAAGGAACGTGAAATTCACAGTTTAAGAGGGGTTTTGGACGGGGGTAAGTGGACTTCCGACGCCATCATGGCACAAAAAGAGGACAACAAAAGCAGCTGGTATAGCGGACAACCGGCGCTGAGGACACGCCAACTCACAGTGAGAATTTTTGGGGCTCTTTGCGGGCTTTTCCAAGTGGTGAACTATTGCCGGTTTTGGCCATATCACGAATTTTGACCGCCTAAGTGGAAGGGAAGCACAGACACAGGGTAGAGGTGCGTAGAGGGATATTTGGGGAACTTGAAGGGACGTCGAAATAGGGATTTTAGAACGGGCAGATTTGGGGGGGACTTGAAGTGGAACAGATGATGGGACCTTTTTGCCCTACTTTAGGTGCACGATGGAAAACAAGGAGTCTGACAAGGCGGAGAAGAAGGAGGACATACGGGGTTTAGAGGATTTCTGGCATGAGAAGTGGGAAGAGGAGAACGAACAGGGAGAGAGGGGAATGTGGATGAAAGGGGAGATACGAATAGGCAAGGATGTATACAAGGAGGTGGTAGCGACATGAAACCTTGCGGGAACAAATGTTAGAATGGGAAAGAAAGAGGGAGGCCTGTCCTCACGAGCTCGAAAGGAGACGGGAGGCAATGATCAAGGCAGAGAAGGCGAAAATATCGGCCTTGATGCTGGCTGAGATGAGACGGGCACGATACGTGTGGAACCAAGAGGCAAGGGAACACCGGCGACAGTTCAAGGAATCTTTGAAGTTTCTCAAACGGGAAAGACGGGAATACGCGGAACCCAGGAAGGATGAGGAGCGGGGAAAACAAGAAAAGGAAGAGAGGATGAGTATACTCGAGGAAGAGCCTTACAAAAGGGCCAGAAAGGGGGAGTATAGGAACGAAGGGGAGGGTCATACACACCTCTCCCTACTTTAGGTGCGCAACGCTTATGGCTGCGAACGAACAAGACGAGGGGGGGGGGGGGGGGAGAAGAACGGAAGGGGAGGCGGGGGCGGAACCAATACGGGAGGCCAAAAATAGGGGTATATCGGAAGAGGACATAAACGACGATACACTATGGGATGCGGGGGAGTGCAGGATTGATAGGGATGTGCATGGGGTTCGTGATCGACTGAAGGATTTGGCGAAGACGGCGGAAAAACTTGCCACTCGGAAGCCGGGATCACGACAAGCGTTGGTCTGGTCCAAGAACCACAAGCAACAGGTGGAGGTGTGGAAGGGGTTCGAGACACTGTGTTCGCTAAGGGAGAGGAAAGTGGCCGAGGTGAGACGGAGGAGAGTGGTTGAAGGAGTGGAAGAAGATGAGGAAACGAGTTATTGGGAAAATGATGCATCCGGGACCCCCTCCTCGGAGGGATCGGCGGCAGACACAAGACATAGTACCTCCTGTCACTACTTTAGGACAGAGTACGGCATCGGATGAGCAAACGGGAAATAAGGATGGGGATATCGGAGGAGGAAAAGAAGTTGGGACAGATAGGGGGAGTGGAATATAAGATGGATGAGGAGGCTCAACGGTTTGTAGAGGAAATGGGATATCAGTGGGGTGAACGGGTGGGAGCGATTGTGGGGACGGATCGGGTTTGGAAGGACGCGAGGTGGATGGCGATTAGAGCAATATGGGAATAACAATATCGTTGGTATAACAACGACGAGGGTTTGTGGAGGGTGTTTGCTATGACAGAGGAGGCGCAGTACCAATACAGTTTCATGGCTGTGTTGACTAAAGTACAGCCTGAGGGAAAATGGACGGCGGAGAGGATTCATACGGCATGGGCATGTGCAAAGGGAAAGGTGGAGCACGCAAAGAAGTGGGTGAAGGTGTTGAAGGACCGGGGGCAGGACAGCTGGAGGATGTTTGTGGGACCGCTACGGATCAGGAGTATCGTAGAAAGGGTGGAGAAAACCACACCGGACAAGGATTGGGACAGTCACGAAACACGGGCATGGATTAAGACTTAGAGAAAGAGCGGGAGCAACAGAAACGGGAGGAGAAGGAACGGAATAACGCAACGAACGACCAGGATGAGGCGTCTGACAGGGAGATAGAGGGGACGGAGGAGAAACCAATGAATGAGGAGTGGATCGGGAGACTGGAGACGGGGGAAGCATCTGACAGGGAGGTAGAGAAGACGGAAGGGGTATCGAGGAAGGAAGAGGGGATCGAGAAGCTGGAGACGGGAGCGGAAGTAGTGGAGTGGATGCAAGGCCTCTCTAAGGAGATGTGGGACGAATGTATGCGGGAAGAGATATAGAGAAGCGGAGGGGAAGGGAAAAGAGACAGAGCGTAAATACAGATAAGGTTGGCCTTACAGAAAACAAAACAAAAAGGAAAACAAACGGGGATATAACGGTGGAACAATACAGGAACGGGAGACACGGACTTGGGGACCAGGGGAGGATGTAAAGTGAGCAGATATAATAATGCCACGGGAACATGTATATATGGGGATCACGGTTTCAATCATAATATATTTTATACTTTAGAATTCGAGATGGAGGCACAACCTGGGGCACCGGAGTTCAGAGACGACGAGGACGTGGGATGGACAGGACCGACCATTCGCGCGATACCGTTTACACCGGCGAGCCGACGGGAGGACCCAATGCGGTACACGGAGGCTAAGGCGGAGGCACTGCCGGCGGCATCGGATCCGACGTATACGAGGAACCCACCAACTATGTCACCACGAACTGATGCAACGTACGCCGGAGATGGCACCGGAGATATACAGGCAGTTGTCGACGAAAAACTACAAGGAGTGGACAAAAAGGGAGGATGATGAAGGGAGCATATACAGTGAGGTGGACCAGTGGCCGACGTGGACGTGGCACAAGGGAAAACCTACATACGGGCCGGGGATGATGATGGTGGACCTGATCCATTTGGCGGAAGCGCTGTACCTAGGGGTTGGGTTTTACCGGGACAAAGTGAGTAGAACGAAGCTGCCCAATTTCGTGATGAATCGGATGTTGGAGGAGGGGGTATATATATCAAACGGGGACATCAAGTCGTTGTGTATGGCAGCGGGAGCGCAGAAACGGGAGTTACAACAAGGGGCTGCAAAGATGGCGGATGCGATAACGAGATGGGACGCGGCGTTTTCCAGGAACCCGGCGGAAGAACTGGCGGATCTGGTACAAAATTACCATACGGATTGGGCACGGAGCATTAGAGGGTTGGCGGGAAAGGCGTATGACGCCATGCGGGAATATATGGCGGGGCCGACGGACGTGGGGGCAAGGATGGAGAAGAGATTCATCACTGTACAAGTTGTTGGAAGAGGCAGCGGCGTTGAACGATGCGGCGACGGATGCGGAAAAGGAGGCAAAACGGAAGGAACTGCGGCAATGGGTCTTTGGTTTGTCCATCCTGAATGGATGTGTGCGGGGTTGGTATACGTGGATCAGGATTCGGATGGCGGCGACGGAAGCGGAAGCGACAGCAGCGTCCCCGGAAAAGCGGAAGAAAAAGAAGAAGAAGGGGAGGCAGTCGGAGCGAGCGGCGAGCTCGGATTCAGAGGAATCGGAATACAGATCGAGGTCAAGGGAAGGGGGAAAAGGGGGGAAAAGCGGAGGCGACGTGGCACAAGCAAGTCAAAGATCGACGGAAAAGAACAACGGGAGAGGATCCTTGGACAGCTCCGGAAGACGCAGCTGCTGCAGGAACACGGGGAGAGACCAATGGTTGCGAGCAAACAACACGAGTATGAGTACATGAACAAGGTATGTAAGTTCATTGTGGCTTTGCGGAGTGAGGCTAAAGCGGCACTGTGTGGGGACGCGGCGGAGCAAGTGTGCTACTTGTTGGGCAACTTGGTGGGGTCGGGGGACGAACACACGCGGTTACTTGACACGCACGTATGGGAGGAGCGGTTCGAGAAGGAGTTCGGGGAGCGAGGGGCGAATAACAAGAAGGTGGTGGTCGATGTCGCTCATTTTGTGTTCGCCGACGTGTACCAGTTTAACCAACTTCTGGACAAGGGGGACGAGACAGAGGCACTGAAGGACGCGGCACAGGCTCTGGCTACGAAGAGGACGGCATTACGGGACATCTTGGCCAGTATCGCGGGGCTCAGTCTGTTGAACGAGAAGAAGGAGATATACCCGATGGTTCTAGCGGGGATATGGAAGGATAAAGAGACGAAAGCGGTGGTTCCGGAGATCGCGGCACAGGTAATAGCGTTGGCGGATATCACGCCGGAGGGCAAAACCCGATGGCAGGGATTGAACACCACCTAAAATCCGGTCAGCTGGGTACTACATGAGGAAGACTCGGCGTTGATCGATCGTGTGATCACAAGGCAAGCTTCAACTATGGAGGCAGCGGAAGCTTTCGGGGGGGTGGACGACCGCGACAGTTCACGCAAGGGGGGGGGATATTGGGCACTGAGGCACGACGGGGGGTATAGACCACGGGGCTCGAGGTATGGAGATGGAGGATACCAGGAGCGACGACAGGAGCGGCGACCACCACAAGTGTTCCATGCGGATCGGGCGCCTCGAGGAGGGGAAAAGGTGAAGTTCGACGCGGAGTTCCATAACAGGGCTCTACCAAACACGGAATTGAAGGGGCAGCCACGGTACCCACCGGACTCGGAGTTGATCGAAGGTTTCCCGAAATATACCAGAAGGGCACTCAGGTCCAGGAACTGGGACAAGGATTCATGTTACACGGCTATCGCTATGCACTGGTTGGGAATTAAGGGGAACTGCCAGGTGAGCCACGGGATGAATATGTGGCACGACAACTTGGATACTTGCAGGCAGCAACACAGAGACGAGGCATACTGGGAGTTGAAAGAGGCGGTACGGCACGGGATGTGGCAGCTAGGAGGGTTGGAGGACATGTTCCCGCCAGAGGAACTCCCGGCACTGAAGGAGTTGAATGAGGTCAACATCAAGGCGAAGGGATGGACTCGAAAGGATAAGGGTTACTACCACCGGGCAGCCAACATGCGACCCAAAAACACGGATGGGGAGCGACGGGAGGAAATGCGAGACGGGTATCGGAGGAACGACAACAACAGCGGGAGAGGACCGCGGGGTGGCTATCGGGACAAGTATTGGGGAGGAGGATTTCGAGGAAGTCGGGGTAATTATGCGGCGGCGCCTAGACTGGGGATGGACAAACAGGTACAACCCTTGATATACAGGAAGTGGGGTGTTGGGAAAGACACAACGGGTACAAGCGGAACACCACACTCTCATTTGCCATATGTGCATCCGGATCGACAGGGGTTGATTGCAGGGGCTGGAGCGGGAACACAGGAGCGACAGGGACAGCCGGAGGGCGGATTCATCGCGGGTACGGAACAAACGATAGAGGAGATGGAACGGGAACATGACCGCACTCATGGTATGTATGAACAGGAGCGACCTCCGCGGCAAGAGGAAGCGCGTCCGCGCAGGTCTAACAGCGACGACGACGTAAAGATCGTGGGGGTTTCCACGGCAGGTGAGCCAGGAAAGAGTGAGGGGGGGATCACGAACGGGAATGGGGGTTTGACGTATGACAGGGGAGCGGAGGGCGAGGCGACAACGGCGACGGGGCGACGGATCGATATCGGGATACAAAAGCCCGGAAAGGGACGAGATGGGGAGGTGTTTGAAGACACGGGAATACGTGGATCTGACATAGGCAAAAAGAGGGGGCGAGAAGAGGAGATAGACGAGAGACAGGGAGAACGACATGCAAAACAGCAGAAGGCAGAGGAGCGAGCATGTAGCGGATCGGGGATACAAGGGGAAGGGTACAAAGAGGGCGAGAAGAGTGAGGGTGAGAACAAGGAGAGAGCGAGATTGGAGGGGGAGCGGGAGAGAAGTGAGGGAGAGAGGGTGGCAGAGGAAAAGAAGCGAGAAGAAAGTGAGAGAGAGAGAGAGAGGACACGGGAGCGAGAACGAAAATTGCTGGAGACACACTGGAAGGTGAGTCAGAGGCATGAGGCGATGCGAGTGACGCCGTCGGTTAGTCAAATTAAAAGATCGAATCTCCCTTTGGCGTATACTCGGGTCGTTGAGGAATTTAGGAGGGGATGTGGTCATCGGCAACGATACTATGGCGGCCATCAGCGTCATCGGAAAACACTTCTTGGATAAGCACGGGCAACAACCATGGTTCCAGGAGCGTTTCGGGCGACACGGAGTTGGGTGAAGGGGGTGTCGGGTACAACGGCGATGACGGGCACGATACTGCTGGCGTTTGATCTGGAAGGGGGGAATACATATACACACAGGTTCTGGGTCGTTCCGGCATATACAGGGGGACTCCTGTGGAGCTTTGACGTGCTGAAGCGTATGCACACTCACATCGACTGTCACAGAGAAGAGGTACGGTATGGACGGGGAGAAAACGCTCCGGTATATCGAGTGGTAGAATACGACTCAGAGGAGGGACAAGGAGATATACCGGGAGCATGGGTGGCGAACGATTTCAGGGCGGCACGGATAGAGATTGAGAAGGGAGAGGAGAATAAGGCAGCGGAACAGGAGGTTTTTGCAATTGGAGAACACGAGGAGGAGGAAGAGAAAAGCGAGTCGGAATATGAGTGGACGAGGGCAAGAATCGTTGCTCTGGTCGACACGAGGTTGGAGTATTTCCGGAAACAGGAAGGAGGCCTCGGACGGTTTTCCGAAACACGGGCGAGATTTGGGATACCAACATAAGGAAATGGATACACGGGCGTTGCCTATGGCACAATATGTGGTATGCAATACGGGCAAGCCTAGCCAGGCCAAGGTGGAGATTTTGAACTTCCTGCAGGAGCGGCGGGGAAGCCAACCCATGGTAGCGGATTCGGTGTCCCAGATAAAGAAGACATTGAAAAATCGGCTTTCGCACGGGGATTTCACGATTATGTTTCCGGTAGGAAGGAGAACGGAGATGTGGTGGTACGATGTGGAAGATTTTCTAATCGCGGACCCGATACCGATCCCGAGTCGCACACAGAAGTTGATAGTGGCTTGCCGACTCGGATCGAGGAAGATAGCTAGGCGGTACCGAGAGGAACTTCTGGATCGGGATTTGGCTTCCATTCGAGATGAAGCATTTACGCACATATCCGGGGTATATCACAGGACACACGCCATTCAGTATGCTATGATGATGGACCAACTGGCAAGATTCGCGGATCAAGAGCGGAAGACACCAACATTATATCGGTCGAGGGAGGGTTTAGACGGGGATGGAACAGAGGTAGCGGTGGATGACATACAGGGGCAAGCGACAGAGGAGCAGATCAAGGAGGAGACGGATAAGGCGAGACAGGCGTTACAGGAACAGTCGGAGACATGGGAGGGCACTTCAGAGGAAAAGGTTGCGGCTATGGGGATCATGGAAGACAACATCCAAGCTTTCGGCCCTTTGGAGGGGGGATCGGTGACAAGCCACGTGGCGGTTTTCGAACGAGAGTTGGGACAAGAGGTACCGGGGATAGGATGGCCTTCGCGGTTAAGTCATCATGAGGATCGGATTGCGAGAGAGATGACGGCGGAACTTTTGGAAAAGGGATTGATCGAGGCGCGGCTATCGGAGTATGCGTCTCCGGTACGCATGGCGCCGAAACCAGACGGAACGTTGCGGATGTGTATCAACTATTGGAGGATAAAACGAAGTCAGCAAGAAGATAGAGACGCCGGTGCCAGACGTGAGGACGGGAATAGAGGTGTTGCAGAAAGCGAAAATATACTCGACGTTGGATTTGAAGAGCGGGTTCTGGCAAATTCCGTTAGCGGAGGAAAGCCGCTACCTAACGGCATTCATGGTGGGGATGACAACCTACGTGTGGAAGGTTCTGCCGATGGGGTTGAAGGTGGCACCGGGCATATTTCAGCAGGCGATGACAAAGATGTTGGGTGCAAATTTCCGAGACGCAGAATTTGCGGAGAAGTACGGGGATACGACGGGATACCTTCGCGTATTTGGATGATGTGGTCATTTTCTCGAATTCGGTAGAAGAACACATACAACATTTGCGGGACATCATGAGACGGGTCAAGGCGTTCGGATTTCGGTTGAATGCTAAGAAGTGCCACTTCTTACAGAAGCGGATACAGTACCTGGGGTACGACATCGAGAACGGGACGTGTTCGATTGCGAGGAAGAAGCGAGAGGCACTTGCGGCTATGCCTCTTCCTGCGACGAGATCCGATTTACACTCCTTTGTGTCCTTGGCGCAATACTATAGCGAATTCATACCGGGATTCGCAAAAGTCGCGGAACCAATACGGCTGTTCATGAAAGAGGGCAAGTGCGGTGCGGGGAGTACGTGGCCACCAGCGGTTCACAAGGCGATTGAAATACTGATGACGCATATCCTGATGGACCCGTGGAGCGAAGGGGGTACGGTTTTACAGCTTCCCAATTTCAACAAGAGTTTCATACTAGACACGGATGCGTCGGCATATGCGATAGGAGGGGTTCTGCAACAGAGGGATGACGAGGGGCGTTTGAGGCCGGTGATGTTTCTGAGCCGGCGAATGACACGGGCGGAGCAACAATACTGCACGCGGCAGAGAGAGGCATTAGCCATAGTATGGGGTTTCAAGAAGCTGCGAGACTATTTGTGGGGGGCCAAGGGGACGACGGTGCGGTCGGATCACAATAATCTACAGTGGTTGATGTCGCAGGATCACACGGGGAGACTGGCAAGATGGCAGTTAGAGTTATCCGAATATGACTTCACCATTGAATTCATATCGGGTAAAGAGAACTATCGTGCGGACTACCAGTCGAGGGCTGGGGGTGCGCCGGAGGACGACAACGCGAAGGAAAAGAAGGAAGAGGCAGCAGCGGACGACAAGGATACACGGGTGCAACAGCAGAGTTATGGTGTCTTCGCACTGAAACCGGTGTATGACGCGGGGAAGAAGAGTGGCATGAACCTGACGCGGTTTCATTTCAGGACGGCCGCAGCGGTTTTGACGGTCTTGGGCAAGATGGATTTAGAAGAGGAAGAACAGAGGGCGAATTTCGACGACTGGAAACCCATCAACGGTATGGACTACGTGACGGAGGTAGCGGAAATGCATAGAAATAGGAAGGAGGCGCAGAGGGAGGATGTACGGTTTTATGAGGCGGCTCACGAACGATCAGTGGATTGTTGTGAGAAACACGGGTTGGAAGATGCGCGAAAGGGATATGAGGAAGAAATGTGGAAGGGAGGCGGTCCAGGGGGAGCAAACGGAGGATGAGGTGGGGGATTTGAAACCTTTTCCGTGGCGAACCATGCCCATGATAGGGAACATTGTGATTCCGACGAAGGCGGAAGCGGCAGCGGGCCAAACGGAGGCGAAGCCGGAACTCATGTTGCGGGACACACACCCAAGCCGGTTATCCTTGGAGCTGGAAAACAAAACGGAGATCAAGTTTGCGTCGGTGGACATGTTCCGCAAGCTCACGAGAGAAAGTGAGGAGTGGAAGAGGTTTATCGCACACCAGGAGAACCCAACGGGGATTTCGGCGGATGGGGATATCAAGTGGCGGAAGGAGAAATACACTTACTCGGACGGGCTAATCTGGTATTTCGGAAGCGGGGCCAAGAACAAGGACGATCCGGAACGGTGGGTGGTATGGGTGCCGGCAGAGTTACGGTACGCGATTCTGATAGGGGCACACAACTGCCCTTTACAGAGTCACCCGGGGCTGGATAGGATGAGATGGTCTATGACTCGACGGTTCTATTGGGATACGATGAACAAGGATATTAAGAGTTTCATTTCGGGATGTGGGCCATTCCAGAGGGCGAAGATGGTCTACGAATGTGCCTCACTGAAGAGAGGCGGATACCGACACAGATTTGGGACGAGATAGATGCGGAGGGGTTGCCTTTCGATATTATCGGCGCTCCACCGGCAGCGGTTGGATCAAGAGGCAAGAAGCGGCCTACGACGGGTGGTCGGATGACTCGGGCAAGAGGACGGGCACAACGAGGGAGGGGGTGATGAATGGGTGACGAGTGAGAGGATAGAATAGGAATGGAGAAAGATGAAAAATGAGAAAGAAGATGAGAGATGACGAAATGAGAAGAATACGAAGTGCGGGCACATGACGGGGTGATGACGGTATTACCAAATTGCGGGTATATGATGGGTAATAGTGACTTATATGACTTGCGGGTATATGATGGGTAATAGTGACTTATATGACTTGCGGGTATATGATGGGTGATAGCGGCTTATGACTTGCAGGTATATGATGGGTGATAGTGGCTTATATGACTTGCGGGTATATGAGAGGGTGATAACGGTATAAATGAATTGCGGGGCTTTATAAGGGGGTGATGAGAATATTTTTCATATACTGTTACGATAGTACTGAGGATATTTAATAAACAGATAACTGAACGGTTACTAACGATATGAAAACTGAGGAATACCTAAAGTAGTGACTCCGTAATCTGCAGACCAAGGATTAACCGACAGACCGGAACGATCAGTATTGCCATTATATACCGGGTGGGCTGGCATAATCCCTTCTTCCCCCCCGAGCGCGCTCGCCAGTATGCGCGCGAGGAGTCGAACTGACGTCCCCGCCGACCAACCTCGGGATAAAATGCCAATACGAACCTGAGTGACGGTTGACGTCGTACCCGTATTAACAATTAAACAAAATTGTAGGTCGGGCCAAACGCCAACACTTACATCATGTAAAATTTTGGTTAATTTCCCGTTATGCCCCCCGTCGCCTGTTGAATCGGTATCCGCCACCGCACGCCCGGAAAAAGCACCCCCCTCCGATGAGACCACAACCTGCCCTTTTATCCACCATTCCTTGAAAGTTGTAACCTGCCCCTAACCACTCAACGTCCCCCCGACCTAGTGTCGGTCTATACTATCCTGGGCGGGTCTTCCCTTCCCGCTTCCGTGACTCCGTTGAACCCACCGATCCGATGCTTCTCCAGCCGTGCCGTCGTTCGATCGATATCCATATGTTGTTGCCGCTCCTCGTGCTCTGACGCAGACGCCGTCTGGGTCCCGCCGCATCCAACATGTGGAAGCCGCCCCCGTCTCGGTCACGCCGAATCCAACTTGTCGAAGTCACCCCCGTCTCGGCCACGCCGAATCCCACTTGTCGAAGCCGCCCCCGTCTCGGTCACGCCGAATCCCACTTGTTGAAGCCGCCCCCGTCTCGGTCACGCCGAATCCCACCTTAACTCGAACTGATACTTCTGGCTTTTAATAGCCTCATAATCCCTCTCGGTGCGCTGTAGTCCCGGTCGCCCAGCCCAGAGGTAACGTAGGCAAGGAAAGGCTCCCCCGGACCTTTGCTACCCCCACCAAGGCCCCTCCGGCTCTGAAACGCCATGCTTGAAACGAACCTGAGTGCTAATAACACGAATGACATACACCCCCCCCCCCCCCCCCTCTATTCATTACTCCATCCCTTCTCTCCCCAAGAAGGTCCATGTCCCCTTTTGATCCCCTTCGCAGCCCCCCCTGAATAATATTTTCACTCTGGTGCCCCCCCTCACCCGAGTGTCAGAGTTGCCGCTTTTCCGTTGTCCCCTTTCTCTTTCTTCTCGTCATCTTTCTTCTTCATCTTTCTCATTCCTGTCCCACCCCCCCTCTCCCCTCGCTATCCTATCCTCTGACTATACTATCCACCCCCCCCCCCCCCCCCCGACTATCCTGTCCATCCTATGTACTATCCCTATTTGTTATCCCCTGTCTTCCTCCCCCTCGCTATTCTACCCCTCTCTATCTAAACTGGGTTAGTCAATATGCATTATTCCCCGTTCAACCCGTATGTCCCTTGTATCCGCGGGAATAAAAAGAATATTAATATAATTAATATATAAAGTTCCATATCATCGCTCGTCACAGAGCGGAGAAAAATAAAGTCTTGTGTCAGTCCGCTTCCCCGTTTCCCCCATGAGCCTGTCAGGCATAAGACACTTATGTCATTCATTTCCCGATAAATCCGCTATGCCCAATATGTCAACTTGATATTTCCCCCATCACACCGTAAAGTCACCTGGTATTATATATTCCTAGACCCGTAAGCCTGAAGGATATTCTAATCTTCCCCGTATTTGTCTGTATAACCCGCGTCGTCACAATGTGTACCTTGTCGGTATAAAATGCATGTCGCATGCCCGTCACCGTACCTGTGAATGTAAAAGTATACCGCTCCCCCTCCCTCATCTTCATTCATCTTCGAACTCAGACGTCAACTTTTTCATACATGTCAAACTTGTGACTTTTTTATATAGGTCAAAGTGATTTTTCATATAGGTTGAAGTTTTTGTATAAGTTGAAGTTTTTATCTTATAGGTTGAAAATTTTATAAAGTTTAAATTTTTTAAAAGGCTAAAATGAATGTCGACAGTAGTAATAAATTAGACTGTCACACTTCAAACTGAAAGTCCGCAATTTAACTGCTACATCCGTGCGCAAAATCAGGCTGCCACCGCATAGATTGAATTTTTGCGAAATGTGATCGCCGGTCACGTTAAATTGTGTACCATTGAACTACTTTGAATTCTGACGGGGCATTAATCTAAAATCTCACCGCTAACTTATGATCAGAAATCTGACTCTTAAGTAAAATTCGCTGGCTGAGTTTGACTCTTGAATGTACTAGTGACCAAGTGGCAGTAATATCAATAATCATCACTCAGTGCATTTTGCCATTCAAGTTCAAAAAAAGTACTATTACTGCGGACAATCAAGAGGAAAAATCTTTATTGTTTTTTAATTAATACTCAAAATAAGAATTAGTGACAAGAATAAGAAATAGTCGTTAATTTTTTGAATTAATTTTCAAATTAAGAATTAACAAATCAATGAGTCAGTCTCAGATTCTAGAGCCCCATTAATAAGCTGGAAAAGCAAGTTAAAAGAACTAGAAGAACCGTGACTGTAGTGTGGAAACTTAAAAAAAAAAAACGACTCATCACAAGCTTAACGAAAAAAGAGAGAGTCCAGACTATTGAATCGAACTCAGCAAGTGAACAAGGGACTAAGAATTCCAATATTAATATTAATATTAATAATATTTTTGTACTCAGGCAAGAGAAAAACTAAAAACATTCAATTGCTACGTGACTCGCCGACTGCACTATTATAATTGAATATTAATATTACAATAATATGAACTTTCAATGAATATTACAACCAAATACGGTATTGTGTATATTAATATTGAGACTCGAGAGACTTATGCTAGCGCGGCGGCCACCGCAACAGTTGATAGTAATTACATACAATACAAACACATCAAAATTGTTTTTGACTTCCGCAGCCGATTGAAAAAAAAAAAAAAAAATCACTCATAGCAGGATTTGGACCTGCTTAAAAAACACAAGTGTCACTATGGCATGTGCAAGAGGTGAACCTGATCAAAGAAACTTTGATTTCTACATATTTACGGCATGCAGTGTTCGTACATGTTGGTCATTCTCTCTAGAGTCACTTCCTCTGCAAAAGCATTCGCAATTCTTGCCAAAAAAGATTCTCCGGTAACGTTTTGCTTGAGATTGCTCTTGGTCCAATTGAATGCAAATTCGGCGGGATTGTACTCCGGAGAGTATTTGGGCAGATATACTAACTCTACACCAACAGCGGATAGAATTACTCGTAGTGCAGGAATAACCTTCTTGGCATGATGGATTCCAGCGTTATCGAGGATCAACCTGTCTCCCGCCAACAGATGCCCCGCATGAACAGCTCCGAGGATGGCATCCGCAAAGTGGGTCGCCTTGTTGGTGCCTTGACGAATGGAGAGTAGGGCGCCACCTTTAGGGTGCGTGATCGAAGCTAAAAGATAACTGAGTAGAAGGCATCGTTTTGTTCATGCAATGCGAGGTCGCCAAGCACGATGCGATCACCTGGCCTTGATTTGCAGCCCTTCTTCGCAATGAGATCTGCAGGATAGAAGGATACCATTATGCACACACACACGCACACACGCACGCACGCACGCACGCATGCATGCATGCATGCATGCATGATGGGAAGAGAACAATTTTCAAACACACACACACGCATGCATGAATGCATGATGGATGGATGGATGGATGGATGGATGGATGGGTGGATGGATGGAATGGATGGATGGGATGGATGAATGGGATGGATGGATGTGATGGATGGATGGGAATTTTTATGTTAAGTATTAATATAACCACTTGTACATGTACAGATTAATATCATCACCCATCCATTCATATTCCACTCATCCAATCATCCAATCATCCATTCATCTATTCACTGTGCATGTGTGTACGCGTGTATGTATGACCGCGTTCGGAGTAAGCTGCCTCGTCAACAACCTTTCTGTGCCTCTGCGGCACCGATGGAATGTAATCCAAGTACTCATACATGCACTGAATGTTTTGGATGGTATATTTCCTGCATACACGCATACATACATACACTAATGCGTACTCACGCACATACATACATACATACATACATGCATGCATACACATATACATACATACATACATACATACATACATATATACATACTTACTTACTTACTTACTGACTTACATGCATGCATGCGTACACATATAACTCTTCTCTCTCTCTCTCTCTATCTCTCTCTCTCTAATTCTTCTTCTTCTTCTTCTTCTTCCTTTTTTTTCCGTTATTATTTTTATTACTAATATTGTTGCCATTTATTTATTTATTTATTTATTTTTTTTCCTGGTGTTGTTGTTTTGCTGTTGTTATTGTTGTAGTTGTTGCTACTATCTATATTACTGTTTTTGTTTTCTCTCTCTCTCTCTCTCTCTCTCTCTCTCTTTCTCTTTCTCTCTTTCTCTCTCTCTCTCTCTCTCTCTCTCTCTCTCGCTCGCTCTCTCTCTCTCTCTCTCTCTCTCTCGCTCTCTCTCTCTCTCTCTTTCTCTTTCTCTCTCTCTCTCTCTCTCTTTCTCTTCCACTATCTCTCGATCTCTCTCTCTCTCTCTTTCTCTTCCTCTTTCTCTCGATCTCGCTCTCTCTCTCTCTCTCTCTCTCTCTCTCTCTCTCTCTCTCTCTCTCTCTCTCTCTCTCTCTAAAAACATACATACAAACATGCATACAAACATACAAACAAACATGCATACAAACATACTTACAAACATACATACATACATGCATACATACATACATGGTATTACGTACAACAACAACAACAACAACAACAACAACAACAACAACAACAACAACAACACCATCTTGCACTTAATAATTACTTTGTATAAATTTTGATTAATATTGAACAACAACAACAACAGTGGAAATTGAAGGCCGTAGCCACACACCATCTTGCATTTTAAATACTTTGTTTAAGTTTTATTATTATTAAATACAACAACAACAACAACAACATTATTAATATTAATTAGATTGCTCCTCAACTGTTGTATTTACTAAATTTTACAACAACAACAACAACAACAACAACAACTGTTACAACAACAACAACAACAACAACATCATCATCAGCATCATCACATCATCAACATCACCAAGAACAATAGAACAGAATAGAATTTGTTTAAAGGACTGACAGTGCCTAATTGGCACTATGATCCCTGGGTAGAGGAAAAACTAGCACGTGCCGTTTCGTGAGGAAAAAAGCTTGTGACCAGACACAAGAAGAGAGACTAGCAAAATGGCTGCAGAGAAAACGACCGCCCACAGACCGAGAGAAAACTAGGGAAAGGAAAAAAGACAAAGAGAGAGGAGGAAAAAGGGGACAAAAAAGAAAAAAAAAATGTTTGTCGAAGTAGAGTACGAAGGAAAACTGAGAACCAGCCTAGAGAACTACTGGCTAAAACTCACTCTGCCTGAATTGAAGACGAAACGGTCGTGGCCCGGCCTGGCTCAACACCACAGCTGGGAGCTGCCAGTGTTGTGCAGGCGGCCGGCCCGGACCGGAGACTGCACTGACGAAATGCGACTGGCTGGCGGAAGACCGGTCGGGCCTCGCGGCCCATCCCGGCCGGACCACTTTAATGATGTTTGGCTGCTAACGACCGCCATACTGGCAGTTGAAACGAGCCGCCACATCCTCGAGGTCAGCCTCAGACCACGCGATGGCTCGTTCAACAGGCCAGCCGCCAAACATCTCCTCCTGCCAGCCTAGTCCTCGCCTAACCCGCCCCTGCACCCCACCTAACGCACCTAACACAGCCTGCGCAGCGCGCACAGCGTCATCGGTAATACGTACATATATATAACTGGTAGGAGAGACTCTTCCATCTACCTATATGGCGGATAGTATCGGGGCTTATACCTAGCATAGCTAGAGACGTAGCGTCACCAATGTGCAAGCTATGCGAAGCGTAAAGAGAGTCATCCAAACCTGCGCCACGAACAAGCGCCGGCAACGAGGACTGGAGCCAGCTGTAAGTAAGCGGTTTACCTCTATCATCCTGAAGAAGAGAGGCGAGAGGGGACTGATCAACCGCCAACGCCCAGACAGCTTCGAGAGCGACGACAGGGCATGAAAGAGATCCGTTCCGGAAACCCGAAGGGTGCAGCCGGCTCTACACCAATCCGACTTAGATGTGTCGATGACGATGTCTACCCATCTGGGGGGAGAAAGGGAGTCCCACAGAATGTGTCGCCGACGGAGCGGAGAGGAGGCGGACTGAGACTTAGCGACTAGTTCCCCCGACCTAAGAAGTGCGTAGATTCCTACGCAAACTGCTGCCCGAAGCATAGCGATGCCCCGCTCAGAGTGCAAGTGGGCCGCCTCCGCCCGCACTGCAAGAAGCCAAAACATCTAACAGTCTGCATGCGAGAGGAATGGTGATGTGCAATCTGCTTCTAGTGGCTCTGGCGCGGAGCCTCTTGAGAGCACGCTTAGCCCGAGCGACTCTAGGACACGAAAAGGCACTGACGTCTACCTCCAAATCGACACAGAGACTTCTGACACAGGATAGATAAGATAAGAGCGACGTAGCTGCCGCACCGGGAACGCTGCTGTCAGTGCGGTGAACATCCTGCCTCTGACGACCTCTAGCAATAAGGAACAAGAAAGCCATGAAGAAAAAAAGAAGCGGAGGCGACGGAGGGAAATCCAGGTCATGAAGACAGTAAAAAGTTAAGAAACTCAGATAATACCTCACACCCGTCATATACGTGTTCGTAGAAGAGTCTGCAATCCCGAACGAAATCAGAGCCGTAGCGACAGGAAGAAGCTGATGGGCACGCCTGCCCACCTCTGTCTCACGCAACATGGCCGCAATCAACCCGTCCAGGCGGCGAACTATACACACCGGATCAAGAAAAACTATCAGTGCCACAGGATGGAAAAGAAGACGAGGAGAGGCTAAACTGCTTCCTAGTGAGAAAGGGGAACGTCAGGCCTGCGACGCAAGAGATGCTCAACGTGCCACGGAGTCCACACCCCGTGCTAACCCCAACCACCGCAGCAGCAAGCGGACCGGTTGCCCGCGTGGTCAGCTAAAGATGCCAGAGAGCATGGCAGCAGATGAATAGTTGACGGAGCGGCTGCCACAAAGGTCTGAAGCCGAAGAATGGCATCACGCACCGCCGCCGGAAGAAGCCTCTGCGCGATGGTAGGCCGCGCTGAAGGCAGAGACATCAAAAATGCATGCACGATCTGCTGATCTGGCAACATGTCTAAAAAAACAGCCAACAGGGAACGACACTTCCCCAAGAACTTCTCCAACCCCTTCCTAGACGGCACCCGCATGGTCGAATCGCAGGAACGCATAAAGCATTCTCTCCTGCGAGCAGGCAGCGAGAGGAGAGAAAACTCTAGCTCTGTCGAAATACGGAAACTCCAGCCGATGAACTCCATCTCCTCGGCAGGACCTAGAAGCTTGGAGGCCTTCAGGGGAAAATCATAACGTTCGGCCACGAAAACGCAGAGATCAAGGACGACGCAGCCTCTGCCTCCGTCGCGGCGAACGCAAGCAGGAAGTCATCAACCCAGCGCAAAACGGACACCCAACCGGGAAGCCACAGCCTTAATGACGCTTCGAGAATAAAACCGCAACGCTCCCAGATGCCTGGAGACACACGCGCCCCGAAAGTGAGCCTCAATGGTTCCGCCCACCTCTCGGCCCAATGAAGAACGCAAAGAGGCCAGTCCTGTGGGCGAATAGGGATTTGCCGAAACGCAGCTTCGACATCGAACTTGATCAACCAAGCGCGCTTGCCTGCCGTGTCACCACGAGCAGCGGAGTGAGCGAGATAAATCGTGTTACAAACACGCGGCCACGACGGGAATGTACAGAGGTGCAGAGCCGCCGTTGAGGCTGCCCTCACCCCCAGCGGAAGAGTCTACGATGATGCGCAAGTCTGACCCGCAGTCCTTGGCAACCGTGCCCAAAGGGGGCGACCGGAACGAAGAGAAAAGAGGGGAAGAAAACTAATCAGAGCCAACCTTTCGCAATCTCGCTGTCAAGCGGAGATTGCACGAATGCATGCTGACAGGTGGCAGACGAATTATAGCTGGGCACAATGAGAGTGCGATCACGATCGCCGTTTAAGCAAAGATTGGCACCATAAACCAAGCCATCAACCGCTAAGTCAAGAAAGAGGGGATCGATACAGCACCAAAGGTCCGCTAGAATAGCTTCGATCTGTGCCGCCCTCGCAGCAGGAAGGGGAAAAAAACAGGCAAACCAGTTGCACTGAGAACCTGCAGTCTGTCTGGCCCACCTTGAACTGGCTCGCCTGACCAACGCAAGCCGAACGACGACACGAGCTCAGAGGAAACGATAGCAATTGCAACCTCTGCACGCCTGACGTCTGGAGCTAATCGCGCAAGAGATAAGAAAGCCAGCCTGTCTTGCTCCGGAAGAATAGATAAGAAAATGGACCTACACTCGTCAGAAACAGAAGCGAGGGAGCGATGGCCACTGTCGGAACTACGACCCGCTCTCCACTGCGAAAAACACAAGCGTTGCAAGGAAGAAAGTCTAATACCGCAACGTCTTCTAGAAGGCAACTCGAGAAGACAATGTGAA
>WBZZ01001298.1:112500-117500 GCA_019918135.1 Paulinella micropora
ACAACGACTGCTACCTAGATGTTCTCTCTGCCTCGTTCTTGTACCAAGCGATTTTGGCATGCATCATGGGTGATGGAACCATCAGCAGCTGTTGACTTTCTCAGTATATATTAGTAGTAGTAGTAGTAGTAGTAGTAGTAGTAGTAGTAGTAGTAGTAGTAGTAGTAGTAGTAGTAGTAGTTGTAGTAGAGTAGTAGGAGTAGTAGGAGTAGTAGGAGTAGTAGTAGAAGAAGTAGTAGAAGTTGTAGTAGAAGTAGTAATAGCAGTAGTAGTAGTAGTAGTAGTAGTAGTAGTAGTAGTAGTAGTAGTAGTAGTAGTAGTAGTAGTAGCATTTGTAGTAGTAGCAGAAGTAGTAGCAGCATTAGCAGCAGCAGCAGTAGCAGTAGTAGTAGTAGTAGTAGTAGTAGTAGTAGTAGTAGTAGTAGTAGTAGCGAAATACTTCGTGAGCAACTTCGCCGTCTCCCCGGAATTTCGCGGACAAAGAGGTTTGTCACCCCACATGTTCCCCACGAAATCAATAATTTCGTCCTCCGTTCTCCCCGTTGAGACCCGCATTGCCATCAGCGGCTCAAACAACGGCCTATTGATTTGTGATGCTTTTACATGGAAACAGTACCGGTTCTAAAGGAACACGTAAGGCCTCTTCTTCCCATCCCTGAACCTATCCATCCCTGCCTCCATCTCCATGTTTTGTTCTTCCAAAGTGCAGGCCATAATCTGGGCACAACTACCCTGAATTAAGTCCTCCACTGTTGCCTTTTCCCATCGTGGAACAACCTTTCTAGCCTTCCCCGCCAACTCGCGGTTATTGGGCTCGAAATCCTTATAATATTTGTCCAACGCTGGGTGCTGCTATGGCTTCGGTATGACCAACTGCACCCTCGCGCTTCGCGCATTGCATGTGGGTCTCCGACCCCATTCGTGCCATGTTTAGTGTACGACACCGCGTACGTATCCGTATGGAAGAGAGGAACCGCGGTCCGGCGCCGCCCCCTCACCATATCCTCCGCGTCGTCGTCACTAATCCCATAGTGCACTAAACCTGACCGGCAGTCAATTAATGTATTCATCCTATTGAGCTGCTTGAATCCAATCAGCAATCCACCCGAATACTCCGGACAGACATAGAACTGAATGTCAAAGGACTTACCAGAGTAGAGTTCAATGGTCAAGACCACTGTCCCCGTAACCTCCGCCTCGCCTTCCCAGTCACCCCTTCTATGCTTCCTCTAATAGGCAACATATTTTTATCCAACCACGCCCGATTAGCCGTTATAAATTCCGCGCCCGCGATATTAATGTTAGCCAACGTATCATTGGCCATATCGCATGCACATTCCAGGTCCATACAGTAGACCTGAGTAATGCACAACGCATGTTCCGGCATCTCAATTGCCTCGAGGCGCTCCTTCAAGTCAGATAAAAGAACAAAACTATTATTAAAATCTTTCCGATCCGACAGCCCGCTCCTGATGAACTCCTCACCAAAAGCAGTAGCTTTTAATCCCCGGTTTTTATCTCTGCTGCCGCCTTACTTACGCACTTAATTTTCCTTAGTAATACCCGTATTGGCGCCGGCTTAGCCCCACAATCAGGCTCCGGGATGATAGAAACATTCTTCTTAAACCTCACCGTCACCCAGGACAGGTAAAATTTTTAAAGTAGGATCCGACTTTCGCGGTGCGATAGTAACAACTTTTTTATTTGTTATTTCAACTTGTCTGGCCTTCGCGGGCCCCCATTCCGAGTCCCCCTTATTGTCACCACGCTTACCCCGTTCAATCGTTACATGCATCACAGAACCATCCATTCCACGAGTCTATTGTTGATTTCTGTGAGACCGTGACTTGAAGGGTTACTTGTGGGTATTGCCTTGACTTCCCGCTCCTTAGGCTTATTCAATATCGGCGTCGGCGAAGTACTCCTCCCCTGAGTTACACCACCATCCCCATGAGTACTCACGGACGAATCCGCTTTTCCCCTCCCACAGTTATCACTGGCCCTTACCAGCTTGAGCTGAAAGTTCCTCGTCTCCCACCTCGGAGATTTCCATCCCCGTTTCCTCCTCCTCCTTAGAAGCCGCCGCCACTTTAGCATTCTTGTGCGGCTGGGCAGTTCTCAGGCTCCATTTCTTGAGCAGCTTCTTGCCCCGGAAGCCCGGCGCCTCCTCCGCCACGGCCTCCGACTCCGCGCCCTCCGCGGCCAACACCCCCAGCTCCCCGCAAGGACTTAGCTGTGGCATCGAACTCCGCCAATCGATCCTTGACCAGTCGCCGAACCTTCTGATCCTTGATCATCAGCTTGCCCTTGTTACTAAAGTTACGGATGGCCCTGACCGCCTCCCATATCGAGGCGCCCTCGTTGTTCGCCTTCAACTGCGCCTCTAGGGCCCTCCAATCCTTGTCCTTATCGGAGTGAAGGTCCAAGCAATACGCCTTCTTCGGGCACATGTAGCCCGGGCCCTTGAAGTAGTAGTCCCAGCAGAGTCTACGCCCCTGGGTATGGGAGGGAGTGGCACTCTTCGACCTGATGCCAGGAGGGGGAGCAATACCGTCGGCCGCTCATCGCTCGTCTCATCCTCCTCCTCCTCCTCCTCCTCCTCAACCTCTCGTTTGCTCTGCTTGCCATATCCCCCCTTTTGAGCCTTAGGGATACGCGTTTTGCAGCTCCTCCACCCGATTGGACGGCAAACACCTTTGCGGTTTGCTTGCCCTCCAATTGGCCTTTAGCTACCGCCGCCAAAGACTTCTCAAGCCCCGCAGAGGTGACCAACGAGTCCTCGAGCTCCCAAGTCCTCTCGGCGATCAGAAAATCCCTCCACATGTCTCTTCCCGACTTATATCCGTCGACAAAATCCTTCCATGTCGTGGATTGATCCGTCGTGAAGTCGACATTGTCCGGGATCGTTGTCACCCACTTGTTACCTGGCCAAGCGCAAACAATGGCCCGGTAAACGCACGGGTCGTGCTGATAAATCCTCGCCAGCACGTGTCGGATGAACCGTTTGAGGCTCATGAACAACGCGTTGTCCTTCTTCAGCCTCTGCAACTCCGACAGAAATTCCCCCGTGATCCTCACCGGCCTCTCGCTCGTCAGTGCCAACGCATTCCCAACCACAGTGGAAATGTGCCCCGTTAACAAGACTTCACTAATTAAGTCCCAATGACTCCCGTGAGTCACGAGCAAACCAAGGAGAGCGTGCATCATCGCATGTGTCTTCGACAGCTTAATAGACCCCTTGTCCTGATACACATCGCGACATTGTATTTCCTTATTCATCCCCTTTTGGATACTGTCGGACGACAAGAACTTCCATGTCCGTATGCGTACATTTCCGGAGGATATCCACCAAGGTTAACGGCGACTCAAAATTTTTCTCTTCCATCAACTGACAGAGAACATTGATCCCTTTATGCAACCATGGTGAGCTCATATACGACAAACAGTTCACCTGCCGGGTATTGTCGGACTCGTATCACCCTTTGACCCCGGTTGGAATGTAATAGGATTAAACTTATCGAGAAACAGCGGCATCCTCTTCCTCTCCTGTGCATATCGCATGCTCGGGTCCGTGGAATCATCCTCCCTTTTCTTGATGACCGCATATCTCTCTTCCCATAATGCGTATTTTTCAACGCATACCTCCACGGCCTTAACGACCTCCATTAGGTATAAGACTCGGATATCGGTAGAGGTTCACATGGGCCTGCTCCCTCGCTATAGCCAAAAGACCAGCATCCGCCACAGTGGCTGCAGCATTGCTGACTTTGGTCTGAGCGAGTGCCGCCGCGTCTGCCTCCCTATGCAGATCACTTAGGCATCTGATGGCTTGGTTAGACAAGGTGTCCTCCTTCCTAATCAGCTCCAATTTCCCCATGAAGCCCTCCACATGGACCAAGTCCAAGGTATCAGGTGTGTTTTTCCCCCACACCTTCGTATCCTTCATCCATTTAGCCTCCTTCATCTTCTCTTTAGCGATAATCCAATTCTTAACCGCCTTGGAAACGCATCGGAGACCATGAGCCAGACCTCGACTTTGAAGAAGTCTGCTGCCTTGACTCAGTGTCAAAGGTTACTCCCATAAAATTCCTCAGACCAAGTGTCCTTCACTTCCGTTGCCGTCATGAGGAATGTGACATCAAATTGTTCAGAAGGAATAGGAGTCGGAAAGTATTCCTCATCCGAGTTCTCAAACCTTGGATGACCCACCATTTGCAGTTCACAAAGGTGCAAGGACACGAACATCCTAGCCATCATCCTGCTAACCTGCATGGGTACCCAAGTTTTCAGTTTAGGTTTGTTAGGTGAGTAACCCGTCTTGGTAAAAGTAGGCAAAGCGTACCCCCATTTAGCCAAGTGACCGGCCTCGGCCTTCACCATATCGAACACCTCCTGATCCCGTGGTCTGTCTTTGTACTTACTTGCCGAAGGGACAAAGAATTCCAAAAACTCGTGCTGTTCCTTGGATCCTACTATGTAGTCTGATGCTACAATGAATGCAGTAGAAAATCCCCCACAGCTTCCCTTGCAACGGCTGTACACACGGATCCTTGTAAGGATCGTATGCCATCTCCGCTGGCATGTTGACCACCTACTGAGGTGTCAAGGTCCAAGTTTCGAGATCAGGGTCCCACCCTGTAGATTTGCAAACCCCCTTACCACCTGCAGTTTCCCTTTCCCTAGACGACTGTAAGCACTATCTCACACGACCAGCACAGAGTACTGATCGTTGACAAGCTACTTATCACTCTCACCAAGACACAGTCAACGACAGTGACTGAGCTTGTTCCCAGAGAGTGCGTCGTTCCCGATTACAAATTCTGTGAGTTCGAAAAAAGCAAAGGGACTCCACATGTATTAAGACCCCAGGTCTTACCCTTACGAGCTCAAGAATAAAAAAGGAATTTAATAATAATACTGAACACAACTGATTCAAGGCTAACCTCCACTTCTGTAATCAGAGAAAGGGAAACCACTGTCAGAATTGAACCCAAGCAACA
>WBZZ01001299.1:7500-12500 GCA_019918135.1 Paulinella micropora
TGTATGTATGTATGTATGTATGTATGTATGTATGTCTGTATGTTATGTCTGTATGTATGTAATGTATGTATGTATGTATGTATGTAAGTATGAAAGTATGTATGTATGTTATGTATGTTATGTATGTATGTATGTATGTACGTATGTACGTATGTACGTATGTATGTATGTATGTATGTATGTATGTATGTATTGTGTATGTATGTATGTATGTATGTATGTATGTATGTATGTATGTACGTACGTACGTACGTACGTTACGTTACGTTACGTTATGTTACGTTACGTTACGTACGTAACGTAACGATGTCTGTTTGCATGTGTATGTATGCATGTGTATGTATGTATGTATGTATGTATGTATGTAATGTATGTATGTAATGTATGTATGTAATGTATGTATGTATGTGTATGTAGAGTCCAACGTCACCAGATTTCCCTACCCCCGATGGTGAGATATACTCTCTCTCTCTCTCTCTCTCTCTCTCTCTCTTTCTGTTTCTTTCTTTCTTTATTTCTTTCTTTCTTCTTTTCTTTCTTTCTTTCTTTCTTTTCTTGTTTACTTTCTTTCTCTCAACATATATATATATATTAATTCTTACTTACTTACTTTCTTACTTTCTTACTTTCTTACTAACTCACTCATTTGTTTTACTTACTGTCCCATGCCGCTGCTCTCACAGGAGTGGACGGGATCATCAAGGATCAAGACAAGGAAAGAGACAAGGTTTATTGCTAGTCCTACTTCTTTCCCTTTTGCTGTGTCTTGTCTCACTACTGCCATTTCGCTCCATTGATTCATGGCCTCCACTACTGCCCCACCACTGCCGTTGTGTGCCATGTATTGTCTCACTTTTGTCTTTTTCTCTATCCATTGCCCCACTGCTGCCGATCTGTCTGCTCTGTGCTGCTCTATTCGTTTCCCCACTACTCCCATTCTGTATTGCCTCACTACTTGCCTTTTGCTATTGATTGCCCCACTACTGCCATTCTGTGTCATGTATTGCCTCACTTCTGCCTTCTTGCTGCATTCATCGCCCCCACTACTGCCACTGTCTTGCGCTCACCACTGCCTTTTGCTCCATTGATTGCCCCACTGCTGCCGTCCCGCCCTGTCCACTGCCTCACTACTGCCCTTTTCGCCTCGTATCGGCTATGTCTACTGCCATGCGCCCCTGTTAATTGCCCGAGTACTGCCGTTCTGTCCTGCGCGTTGCCTCACTATTGCCTTTTTTCGCTCGTATCGGCCAGGAGAGAGATTTGGAGCGACAGTCGTCGAGCTTCGTGGCGCGCCAGTCAGTGCAAGCGCAACAGTGGGTACGCAACAAAACAAATACGCTTCTTTGTATGCATGTGCAGAGAGAGAGAGAGGGGGGGGACAGACAGGGGGCAGACAGATAGACGGAGCCACATCAGAAAGAAAGAAAGAAAAAAAAAAAAAAAAAAAAAAAAAAAAAAAAAAAAAAAAAAAAAAAAAAAAAAAAAAAAAAAAAAAAAAAACGAGAGAGACAGAGAGAGTCATCCGGCGTTGTGATGCGTCAACCGATACAAGCGCAAGAGTTGGTATACACATATACATCGATGAGAGAGAGAAGGGGGGGGGGGGGAGCGAGGGAGAGGACATACATACATAAGAAGAGAAAAAAAAAAGGATGTATTTGTCTGGTGTGTTGTAGGAGAAGGAGTGGAATCAAGCGATGGCAGAGAGGGAGCAGAGAGACCAGCTAGGCAAAGTAGACGGTACCTACATAACATACATACATACATACAGACATACATACATACATACATACATACATATATACATACGTAGGTACGTGCGTACGTAAATAGACGCATGGATGTGCATACACATACATGCATACATGCATTTGTACGTCTATATGCATGTATGATCGCAGAGGGTAGCTCGGTTGTATATGTATGTATGTATGTATGTAAGTATGTATGTATGTATGTATGTATGTATGTATGTATGTATATATTAGTTGCTTAAGCTTGCGTGTGTATGTGACTTGAGCAAACTTCATGCAACGAGTCAATGCAGCCGCCACTTGCATATTGTATCCAACGAGTCAATGCAGCCGCCACTTGCATATTGTATGCAACGAGTCAATGCAGCCACCACTTGCATATTGTAGAGTCAATGCAGCGGCCACTTGCATACTGTATCCAACGAGTCAATGCAGCCGGCCACTTGCCTTGCATATTGTCCCCGAGCTGCAACTCGTACAGGCTAGCACAGCAAACAACAACATCATAGCACTAGCAACAGTGAACCACCACCAGAAACCACAGTAACAAAACCAACAACAACAAAAATAACAACAACAACCACGTTATATGTATGTATATTATATATACATATATACATATATACATATTCATATACATACATGCATACATACACTATAACGTGGTTGTTGTTGTTATTTTTGTTGTTGTTGGTTTGTTACTGTGGTTTCTGGTGGTGGTTCACTGTTGCTAGTGCTATGATGTTGTTGTTTGCTGTGCTAGCCTGTACGAGTTGCAGCTCGGGGACAATATGCAAGGCAAGTGGCCGGCTGCATTGACTCGTTGGATACAGTATGCAAGTGGCCGCTGCATTGACTCTACAATATGCAAGTGGTGCTGCATTGACTCGTTGCATACAATATGCAAGTGGCGGCTGCATTGACTCGTTGGATACAATATGCAAGTGGCGGCTGCATTGACTCGTTGCATGAAGTTTGCTCAAGTCACATACACACGCAAGCTTAAGCAACTAATATATACATACATACATACATACATACATACATACATACATACTTACATACATACATACATACATATACAACCGAGCTACCCTCTGCGATCATACATGCATATAGACGTACAAATTGCATGTATGCATGTATGTGTATGCACATCCATGCGTCTATTTACGTACGCACGTACCTACGTATGTATATATGTATGTATGTATGTATGTATGTATGTCTGTATGTATGTATGTATGTTATGTAGGTACCGTCTACTTTGCCTAGCTGGTCTCTCTGCTCCCTCTCTGCCATCGCTTGATTCCACTCCTTCTCCTACAACACACCAGACAAATACATCCTTTTTTTTTTCTCTTCTTATGTATGTATGTCCTCTCCCTCGCTCCCCCCCCCCCCTTCTCTCTCTCATCGATGTATATGTGTATACCAACTCTTGCGCTTGTATCGGTTGACGCATCACAACGCCGGATGACTCTCTCTGTCTCTCTCGTTTTTTTTTTTTTTTTTTTTTTTTTTTTTTTTTTTTTTTTTTTTTTTTTTTTTTTTTTTTTTTTTTTTTTTTTTTTTTTTTTTTTTCTTCTTTCTTTCTTTCTGATGTGGCTCCGTCTATCTGTCTGCCCCCCTGTCTGTCCCCCCCCTCTCTCTCTCTCTGCACATGCATACAAAGAAGCGTATTTGTTTTGTTGCGTACCCACTGTTGCGCTTGCACTGACTGGCGCGCCACGAAGCTCGACGACTGTCGCTCCAAATCTCTCTCCTGGCCGATACGAGCGAAAAAAGGCAATAGTGAAGGCAACGCGCAGGACAGAACGGCAGTACTCGGGCAATTAACAGGGGCGCATGGCAGTAGACATAGCCGATACGAGGCGAAAAGGCAGTAGTGAGGCAGTGGACAGGGCGGGACGGCAGCAGTGGGGCAATCAATGGAGCAAAAAGGCAGTGGTGAGGCAAGACAGTGGCAAGTAGTGGGGGCGATGAATGCAGCAAGAAGGCAGAAGTGAGGCAATACATGACACAGAATGGCAAGTAGTGGGGCAATCAATAGCAAAAGGCAGTAGTGAGGCAATACAGAATGGAGTAGTGGGGAAACGAATAGAGCAGCACAGAGCAGACAGATCGGCAGCAGTGGGGCAATGGATAGAGAAAAAGACAAAAGTGAGACAATACATGGCACACAACGGCAGTGGTGGGGCAGTAGTGGAGGCCATGAATCAATGGAGCGAAATGGCAGTAGTGAGACAAGACACAGCAAAAGGGAAGAAGTAGGACTAGCAATAAACCTTGTCTCTTTCCTTGTCTTGATCCTTGATGATCCCGTCCACTCCTGTGAGAGCAGCGGCATGGGACAGTAAGTAAAACAAATGAGTGAGTTAGTAAGAAAGTAAGAAAGTAAGAAAGTAAGTAAGTAAGAATTAATATATATATATATGTTGAGAGAAAGAAAGTAAACAAGAAAAGAAAGAAAGAAAGAAAGAAAAGAAGAAAGAAAGAAATAAAGAAAGAAAGAAACAGAAAGAGAGAGAGAGAGAGAGAGAGAGAGAGAGAGTATATCTCACCATCGGGGTAGGGAAATCTGGTGACGTTGGACTCTACATACACATACATACATACATTACATACATACATTACATACATACATTACATACATACATACATACATACATACATACACATGCATACATACACATGCAAACAGACATCGTTACGTTACGTACGTAACGTAACGTAACATAACGTAACGTAACGTAACGTACGTACGTACGTACGTACATACATACATACATACATACATACATACATACATACATCACATACATACATACATACATACATACATACATACATACGTACATACGTACATACGTACATACATACATACATACATAACATACATAACATACATACATACTTTCATACTTACATACATACATACATACATACATACATACATACAGACATAACATACAGACATACATACATACATACATACATACATACATACATACATACATACATCCACACATCCACACGTGCATACATGACATAGTTTGCTACCTTCTCGTGCTGGTTGTTGCTGATGTTGCTGTTGACGCTGCTGTTACTGTTGACGCTGCTGCTTCTAATATTGTTGTTGCTGCTTTGAAAGCTGTGATGACGGCTAGGAGGTCTGTCTTTGTCCTAGATATAAGATATGGATCTACATATGTAATTACACGTAGATATAGATAGATATAGATA
>WBZZ01001300.1:2500-67940 GCA_019918135.1 Paulinella micropora
CCCCCCCCCCCCCCGGTCCATCCGTCCGGGGAAAAAAAAAAGTTCAGAATGTCTGGTTTCTGATTTTGCAAAGATTGCTGCACGGGTTGCAGGGTTATGCAAAAGCTGCAAGCAGGAAGCGCGCGAGAGAACAAAAAAAAATTACCCTGGCCCCTCCCTCTCACGCCCCCCTTCCCCTCCGTCCGGAAAAAAAGAAAAAAAAAAAGGAGAGTTCCGAATTTCTGATTTCTGATTTGGCAAGGACATGCTGCACGGGCTGCAGGGGGGTTGCTACAGCTGCAAGGGGGAAGCGCGCGAGAGAACGAATAATTTTTTTTCTTAGCATAGTGCTGTAGCACAACCCCTGCAACCCGTGCTACAGCAGCACGTGATTTGCAAAATCAGAAATCAGAAATGCGGAATTTTTTTTCCCGCGCGGAAGGGAGTGGGGCAACGCGCGCCACCATGAAGAAACAATTTCTTTTGTCCCCTGCCCCCTCCCTCCGCCCCGCCCTCCCCCTCCCTTCCGCCGTCCGTCCGAAAGAAAAAAAACGGAGTTCCGAATTTCGGATTTCTGCAAGTACGTGAGTGAGCCAGTGAGCGAGCAAGTGAGTGAGTGAGCAAGTGAGTGAGTGAGTGAATTAGTGAATGAGTTAGTGAGTGAGTTAATGAGTCAGCAAGTGAGCGAGTGAATGTGTGAGTGAGTGAACGAGTGAGTGAGCAGGTGAGCGAGTGAGTAAGCGAGTGAGTGAGCGAGTAGGTGAGCGAGTAGGTGAGCGAGTGAGTAAGCGGCCTCTGGCTGTTTAGCTAGGTTGGCGGACGGCGAGAATGGTGGACAAGGGATTGGCGAGAGGGAGCGTGTACGAGGCGGAGGGTTCGGGGGGGGGGGGGGGGGGAGCGAAAAAGATTTCTGGCGAGGGGGATCGCGGCTGTAGCACACCCTGCAATTCGTGCTACAGCAGCATGTTGCTTGCAAATCAGAAGCCAGAAATCCGGAAATCGGTTTTTTTCACTGCCTGATGGACGGGCGGGGAGGGGGGGGGGGGGGGGGGGGGGGGGGGAAGCGCGCTCGAGAATGAAACAAAAAAAGTTCATGCCCCCCTCCCTCCGCCCCCCTCCGGTCCGTCTGTCCGAAAAAAGGGGCGGCCGGGGGGGGGGGGAACAGAGTTCCGAATTTCTGATTTCTGATTTTGCAAGACATGCTGCCCGGATTGCAGGGGGTGTACTACATACAGCTGCAAGAAGGAAGTGCACGAGAACAAAAAAAGTTTTCACCCCTCTTCCCCTTTCCGCCGTCCGTCCGGCGAAAAGAAGCTGCAAGGGGGAGCGCAAGCGAGCAGAATTTTTTCCTTAACATGGTGCTGTAGCACACCCCTGCAACCCGTGCTACAGCAGCACGTTTGTTTGCATTATCAGAAAACAGAATTTCGAAAACAGTTGTTTTTTCCCGCGCGAAAGGGAGGGAGCAACAGGCGCGAGAATGAAGAAACAAGGTTTTTCGGTCCCCTGCCCCTCCCTCCGCCCCAACCCCCCCCCCCCCCCCCCTCCCCTTCCGCCGTATGTCCGAAAAAAGTAGAAAAAACAAAACAGAGTTCCGAATTTCCTACTTCTGCGAGTACGAGTGAGCAAGTGAGTGAATAAGTGAGTAAGTGAGCAAGTGAGTGGGTGAGTTAGTCAGAGAGCAAGTGAGTGAGCAAATGCGTGAATGAGTGAGTGAGCAAGTGAGTGAGCAAGTGAGTGAGTAGGTGCGCGCGAGTGAGTGAGCGGCAGGGGGGCATCACAGCCCCCTCTGGCAGTTAAGCTAGGTTGGTTTTTGTCTGGCGGGGCGGCGAGAGTGTTGGACGAGGGATGGGCGGGAAGGAGCGTGTACGAGGCGGAGGGGTGGAGGCAGAGCGAAAAAGATTTTTGGCGAGGGGGCTCGCGGCTGTAGCACCCCTGCAACTCGTGCTACAGCAGCATGTTGTTTGCAACGTAAGAAAATAGAAACTCGAAATCGGTTTGTTTCCCCCGCTTGATAGACGGGCGGGAGGGAGGGGAAGGGGGGAGGCTCAGGAAACTGCTAAAATCCATGAAAAAAATGCCCCCCCCCCCTCCCCTCCTCGCCTCCCCCACCCCCGTCCGTCTGTCAGAGAAAAAGAACAAAAAAAAAAAAAAAAAAAAAAAAAAAAAAAAAAAAAAAAAAAAAAAAAAAAAAAAAAAAACAGTTAGAACTTCTGATTTGGCCAAGACATGCTGCATGGGTTGCAGGGGGTACGCTAGAGCTGCAAAAAGAATGCGCGCAAGAGAACAAAAAAATCTTTCGCCTGCCCTTCCCCCCGTCCTTCCGCCCGTCCGTCCGAAAACAAAGAAGAAGAAGAAAAAAAAACAGAGTTCCGAATTTCTGATTTCTGATCTGGCGAAGACATGTTGCACGGGCTGCAGGGAGTGTGCTGAAGCTGCAAGGGGGAAGCGCGCGAGAGAGCGAACAATTGCTTCCTTAGCATGGTGCTGTAGCACACCCCTGCAACCCGTGCTACGGCAGCATGCTGTTTGCAAAATCCCAGAAATTTGATTTTTTTTTCCCCCTAGACGGACGCGCGGAAGGGAGGGGGGCAAAGCGCGCGAGAATGAATAAACAAAAAAAAAATTGGTCCCCTGCACCCTCCCTTCCCCCCCCCCCCCCCCCTGCCCCCACCACCACCACCACACACACACATCCGCCGTCCGTCCGGGAAAAAAAAACAGAGTTCTAAATTTTTGATTTCTGCGAGTACGTGAGTGAGTGAACAAGTGAGTGGTTAGTGAGTGAGTGAGCAAGTGAGTGGGTGAGTGAATGCGTGAGTGAGTGAGCAAATATGTGAGCAGGTGAGTGAGTGGGTGAGCGAGTGAGTGAGCGAGTAGGTGAGCGAGTGATAAGCGGCGGTGGCACCATACCCCACTCTGGCTGTTAGCTAGGTTAGTTTGTGTCTGGCGCGAGAATGTTGTTGTGGGCGAGAGGGAGCTTGTACGAGGCGGAGGGGTTGGGGGTAGAGCCAAAAAAGATTTCTGGCGAGCGGGCTCGCGGCTCTGCCTGCAACTCGTGCTACAGCAGCATGTTGTTTGCAAAGTTAGAAATTAGAAACTCGGAAATCGGTCCCCCCCCCCCCGCCTGATGGAGGGCGGGAGAGAGGGGGGAGCGAGCTCGAGAATGAAGCAAATTTTTTACCTATGCCCCCTTGGGCCTGAAATGGGTGTTTGTCGATTTTTGGTGAAAGTCTGAAGGTCGGGAGGGGGGCCTGAAAAATGCGTTGTATGATTTTTTTGGAGGAGGCCGGGGGGGGGGGGGGGTAAAAGTAAACAGTGACTGAAATAAATTTATTTTCCTTCCCCCCCCCCCCCCAAGTAAACAGACTGAAAAAAATTTTCCTTCCCCCCCCGTGATTTCCCAGAAAGAAAAAAAAGGAGGTCGGTGGGTGGGTGTCTGTAATGGTGTGTTGGTGTTTGTGTTGTATTTTACATATACATATGAATGTGTATTATGGGTGTCTATATGTATGTATGTATTGTGCATGCATTATTTATATTAGTAATTATGTGTATTATGTGTGCATTATGTGTGTTTCTGTGTCTGTCTGTGTCTGTGAGTGTGTGTGTGTGTGTGTGTGTGGGTGGGTGTAGGTGTGTTGGTGCGCTGATATTTGTGTGTTTGTGTGTGTGTATCTGTGTGTGTATGTGTAAGTATGTACTAGTATGTGTGTCAGTCTGTGTGTATATGTTTCAACCTTTTGTAAGAACGGAGTTGTAATGACACATTGTACTATTGCAAAGAGAAATATGTATGTTTGAAAGAAAAATCAGAAGCGAGCTTAGACTTGTAATGAGAAATCAGAATATGTATCTGTAGACAATGTATAAGATCGGACCTATTACTATATTGAATATGGTGTAAATATGAGCATATATTACTTGTATGTATTCGTGAGGAGATACGTTTTTAGCTGTTTTTTCATCTCAGATGGCATTCTCTCCAATCGTGCTTCTGATTTCGTATTAAGTTTCATTTATCTTGCCTAGCATTATCAAGGTTGTTCTAAGTAAAATAAAGTCACAGTGTGGAAAAAGAAATCAGAAGCAAGAAGTTTTTTTTTTTAACTTTTTTAAATTTACATTGGCTTGTTAGTGCCCCAGGTAGTTCATATTGTTGCTTGGTAAGCTTCGTCTAAGTAGACTAGTGCCCACCAGGAATCCCAGCAAAGCCCAACCATCACTCGTTGGGATCCGTGTTTTCGGTCACAGACATACACATACACAAACACACAAACACACCAACACACAAATAATACGTACATACACACTTACATACAAAGACACTACACACACAACAAAGAAAAACACGAAGACAAACACAAACACACCAAGACACACACGCACACACTCACGCCTACAGACACCGACACACATACACACCAGAAGACACACATACCCACATAATAAATACGTACATATGTTAAATAGATACATGCACACACTTACACAAACACCAACATACACACACACACACACACACACACAAGCTCACACACAAACACAAACACTCACACACAAACACCAACAAATACAGACACACACACACACCATACATACATACATGCAGAATACACATACAACACAAACACCAACAAATACAGACACACACACACACACACACACACACACCATACATACATACATGCAGAATACACATACACACATATTAAATAATACATACACACACACACGCACACGCACACACACTCATGCACACAAACACAAACACAAAGACACAAACACAAACACACAGACACAAAACACACACACAAACACAATACATACGTACATACATACAATACATGCATGCAAGACATACATGCAAGACATACATTTTTGTATTCTGTATATACCTAATTATATATATAATTCCTCTGTATATTCAGTTTTTTTTGTTGTAAAGACTGTTGCTTGCTCTGTGGTTGGCTAGAATCAGATTTGAGACTACGACCAGCGCGCAGGCCCGGACCAACAGGAAGCAGCGCAACAGCGGAACCTGGCGAAGGAGCTCGCGGACCTTGCTCGGTCGCCTGCCGTTCGCAGGGCAGCAGGAACAGCTGTAAAGCGCACGCGCGTGCATCGCGCGAGCACCTGCACTGGCCTCTGAACAGGCGCAGGACGGGGACTCGAGGGCTTTGGCCGATGCGTTGGTCCGGCCTTGCCGGAAACCAGAGCCAGACCAGAAATATGTACATATGTATGTATGTATTGTGTGGGTGTGTCTGTGTGTGTGTGTGTGTGTTTGTGTGTGTGTTGTGTGTGTTGTGTCTGCGAGGGTGTGCGTGTGTGTGTGTGTGTGTGTGTGTGTGTGTGTGGGTTGCAGGAGCGTCCAGCTGTGCTCTGCTGCTATCCTACGTTGTGCACATCCAGCTGTGCTGCTCCTTACCTTGTGTCACATGCCTGGATAGCGACCCGCCGGTAGCGCCTATGAGTCCGATCATGCCAGACAAGCAGCCGGCCGATGGTGCCTGCCTCCTGCTTGTGCTATCTTCCGTCAGAGCTAGTGCCTCTCCCTCTGGCGCATACACTCACGCCGCTGCGGACTGCAAGTATCTGAAGAAAAAAGCATGTTCTGCCACAGTGTATTGTTCTTAATTTGTTTGTCAACTGTGCTAGGCTTTGTAAATACCCCGCTACAGATACTCCTTCCATCGTATGGTTCGCGCCCTGTCCCTCGCGCTACTCAATTTAGGCTATGGCTGACGTCGGAGACCACGACTACCAGTGGCACAAGACGAGACGCAGCATGCAGGTAAGTCGGTTAGTCGGCTGTAGCACCCCGCCCCACCCCCCCCCCCCCCACCCCCGGTCCGTCCGTCCGAAAGAAAAGAAAGAAGAAACAACAGAATTCCAGTAGATCTTGATAAAAATGATGTCAAAGAATGAGGTAGTTGATAGTAAAAAATTCAAGTTTAGTGAAAAGCAAAGATGATTTTAAATAAATTTTTGAGGTTGATCACTGTCAAGTGGAAAATGCTCTGGAAAGTAATCATGCTATGAAAATTTGTTGCCGGAGCCAGGAAGTATTACTAATACAGCTTAGGATATTAAGTGTCAAAGTCAACAATCAAATTCACATTGACAGTCATAATCATGAGTCAAATTAGTGCAATTCAACTGTAACTTGTATTAATATTGAGAACCAGGTTAGGTAATAACTCAGACTTTAGCCCTTAACCGGCGGGCGAGCGCCACATTTGTGGATCATTGCCGCCCGCCACAATTGTGGCAGTGTTTTTGAAATGAATAAAACATCATCATTTCTCAACGTAATAATACTGAAATAAGCTTGATATTAATATTTCAAGACATGCTCAGTGAAGTCTATTATTAATAATATCGATACGTCAAGGTACGGAGGTAAAATCTCAAGTTATCGGGAAGTGACTTAGTTATGTTATATATCAAAAATAGGTGCCAGTTGAACGCAAGGAATCCTAGTCATTGCCACAAATGTGGCAGTGTTTTTCAAACTGAATAAAATCATCATTTCTCAACGTAGTAATACTGAAATAAGTTGGATATTAATATTTCAAGACATGCTCTATCGATACGTCAAGGTACGGAGGTAAAATCTTATCTGGAAGTGACTTAGTTATGTTATCAAAAAATAAAATCGTCAGCGGCGAGCCAGGATGCACCCACTTGTTCGCTTAAATATGACAGAAGTAATTATTACAAACAAAGTACTGCTAATATTGCCACATTTGACTAAGGCGAATGGTAGCAGAGAGAAAAAAAACCGTGGCACCACGAGCGCAAGAAATTGTTTGGTCGCTAACCTGTCGAATTCAGCGCGCTATCCTTGCATAACTATTTTGCGCGAAAGGAATTTTACCGAATTTTGCGTGCGTTGGGTTTTTCAGATAGAACAAAAAATTCTCGTCTGCCAAGGAAGTTTTCCCCCGAAGTTGGGCGAAGGCCGGGGGGAGGGAGGGGAGGAGGGGGGGGGAGAGAGAGAGAAAAAATTTGTTTCCCCGATTTTCGGGGAAAGGCCGTTGGGGGTTGGGGGGGGGGGGGGGCCGAAAAAACTCAGACCCCCGAATTCTCCCATTTCCCGAGGGGTGGGGGGAGATGGTGTAAGTGGAAAAAAATCACGAAGAGCGAAGAAGAAAATATCGTTTGGCCGCTGACCCGGCGACTTAGACGAGCTGGTCTTGCGCAACGGACTGTTTGGCGTGAAGGAATTTTACCGAATCTTGCGTGGATTGGGATGTTTGGATTTTTCACGCGCCACCTGTCACCCCGACCATAGAAGAAAAAAAAATATATGTTCGTCCTCGGCCTCCAAATTTTTCTCCTTGATTTTTTGGGGAGGGCCGGGGGGGGGGGGGGGGGGCAGAAAATTTTGTTCCTTGATTTTTTGGGGAGTGCCGGGGGGGGGGGGGGCCAGAAAAATTTGTTCCTTGATTTTTGGTGGAGGGCCGCGGGGGGGGGGGGGGGCAGAAAAATTTATTCATTGATTTTTGGAGGAGGGCCCGGGGGGGGGAAGGGGGGTTGGTGGTGGTGTCAGGGGGGAGCGAAAAAGTCGAATTTAGCGCCCTACCGTGCATAACTATCTCGCGCGAAAGGAATTTTACCGAATCTTGCGTGCGTTGGGTTTTTCAGATAGAACAAAACATTCTCGTCTGCCTCCAAGGAAGTTTTCCCCCGAAGTTGGGTGAAGGCCGGGGGAGGGGGGAGGAGGGGGGGGGGGGGGGAGGGGGGCCGCAAAAAATTCAGACCCCCAAATTCTCCCATTCCCCGAGGGGAAAGGGGGGAGGAGGGAGGGGGGGGGCGCAAAAAATTCAGACCCTCGGCCGCCAAAAAATTATTTCCCCGCTGATTTCCGGGGAAGGCCCCCCCCCGGGGGGGGGGGTAGACAAAAATAGTTACTTGATTTTTTGGGGAAGAGAGAGGGTGAGGTGGTAGGGGAGGAGAGAGAGACTGAGTGAATGTGTGTGTGAGGGGGAAGGAGTAGGTAACACTAACCCTAACCCTAATGCAACTACTACTATCTAACCCTAATCCAATTACTACTACTTTCTAACTCTAATCCAACTACTACTACTACTACTACTATATAACCCTAATCCAACTACTACTACTCTCAAATCCTAATCCAACTACTACTATCTAACCCTAATCCAATTACTACTAATACTCTAACTCTAATCTAACTACTACTAGTAGTACTACTACTACTACTACTATATAACCCTAATCCAACTACTACTACTCTCAAATCCAACTACTACTACTACTACTACTACTACTACTACTACTACTACTACTACAACTACTGCTACTGCTACTACTATCTAACCATAATCCAACTACTACTACTACTACTACTACTACTACTACTACTACTACTTACTACTACTACTACTACTACTACCACTACTACTACTACTACTACTACTACTACTAGCTAACCCTAATCCAACCACTACTACTACTATATAACCCTAATCCAACTACTACGACTACTACTTTCTAACCCTAACCCAACTACTACTACTACTCTCTAACCCTAACCCAACTACTACTACTACTCTCTAACCCTAATCCAACTACTACTACTACTCTCTAAGCCTAATCCAACTGCTACTACTACTATCTAACCCTAGTCCAACTGGTACTACTACTATCTAACCCTAATCCAACTACTAATACTACTGCTTTCCAACCCTAATCCAACTACTACTACTACTTTCTCTCTCAAACAAAAAGCGAGAGAGAGTGAGGGGGTAGGGGAGGAGAGAGAGACTGAGTGAACTTGTGTAGAGAGACTGAGAGAGGGAGGGAGGGAGGAGCATCGCGGCCTGGCTGGAAAACCAGCAACAATCACAAACGTCAATATAAATAACCACCGAGCAAGAACAAAAAACCTGCTTATATAAGATAAATCGTTCTAAATTAAGTATATACATAATACAAAAATGTATGTATGTATGTATGACTTTGTATGTATGTATGATGCATTAGATGCACGTATTGCATGTATGTATTGTGGGTGTATGTGTGTGTGTGTGTGTGTGTGCGTGGGCGTGAGTGCGTGTGTTGGTGCTTTTGTGTGTGCGAGCGTGTTTGTGTGTGTGTGTGTGTGTGTGTGTGTGTGTTGGTATTTTTGTGCATGTGTATGTATGTACTATGTATGTGTGTCTGTCTGTGTGAGTACTTGTGTGTATCTG
Organism: Paulinella micropora; assembly: GCA_019918135.1. Classification (NCBI taxonomy): domain Eukaryota; phylum Cercozoa; class Imbricatea; order Euglyphida; family Paulinellidae; genus Paulinella; species Paulinella micropora. Next base: position 11,701 of record WBZZ01001300.1, read on the forward strand.
TACCTATGTAAGTAAGGATTTTAATTACATATTGCACCATTACAAATTGTACTATTGCAAAGAGAAATAAATGAGTTTGAAAGAAGAGAAATCAAAAGCGAAATCATAAACACAACTGGAGAGAGCCACCCTCAAGACACTAACGCTATTTCCTCTTTCAAAAAACTGGTAAAAATCTATCTGCTCACAAATAATAAATGTTCACCATAATCAATATAGTTATAGATCCGATCTGATGTTCTTCAGTCTTTTCTACATGTACATCTTCTCATTTCTCATATTTACAAGTTTCTTTTAGTCTTGTCTACATGCATATCTTCTGATTTCTCATTACAAGTTTAAGTTACGACCACGGTTAACAGTGTTAATTTACACAGCAGTATTTTGTTTTAGGTGTCTTGCCTATAATAATCAACGTTGTTCTAAGTAAACAATCTAAAGAAGTCACAGTGAAAGTATATAAGAAATTCAGTTTCTGTTGAGAACAATTCCCCGCCAGCCACCTGATCCTGGTAACGGCTAATGAATCAGCCAAAATTGCCAAATCAAAAAAATCTCAGTCATATCTCTGCACCTTCCAAAGTTGTTCCCAAAAACTCAGTTGTACATCCCAAACCTCCCCGAGAAGCATCATGGACAAATATAGATCAAACGTTGCATGTCTTATTGTTGTTTCTTTTCTGTGTATTTACGGTTTGGGCACGAGGGGTCGGTGTATGCAGACCTACACGAGAGCACAAAGACTAAGATTTGCCTAAGTAGAGAGAGAGAGAGAGAGAGAGAGAGAGAGAGAGAGAGAGAGAGAGATAGAGACAGAGAGAGAGAGAGAAAGGATTTATGCTATTTGGTCAAGCTTCGACACCCAGAAACAGATTAATCAGATTATACAGTGTTAAATGTCTGGCGTCAAACTGTTGAGTACGGATTCGTAACATGTGCACTGTGGCCGAAAACACGGAGCCAAACGAGTTCAGCTACAGCTCAGCACCACAAAAAAGAAACATGACATTCAAAAAAAGTGAACTTCTTTATATTATATTGCAACGAAGTAGGCAGCAGGTGTGTTGGGAGAGAAAGTGAGAGGGAGAGAGGGAGGGGGCTCACGGTAAGGTCAGAAAATATACCTGGGCATCGCGCCCAGCTGTAAAACCAACAACAGTCACAACTCTCAATATAGCTACGACAGAGCAAGCCAAAAAAAACCTAAACGCACAAGAGAAATACTGTATACAATTAAGTAGCATAACAATAACACCAGAATGTATGTCTTGCATGCATGTCTTGCATACATGTCTTGCAGTATGTCTTGTACGTATGTATGTAGTGAGAGAGAGAGTGTGTGTGTGTGTGTGTGTGTGTGTTTTGCTTTTGTGTCTGTGTGTGCGTGAATGTGTGTTTGTGTTTGTGCATGTAAGTATGTATGCATTATGTGTGTATGTCTATTATGCATGCATGTTATGTATTACACATGTATGTATGTATTGTGTGTCTGTATGCGTGTACGGGCGAGGGTGTGCGTATATGTGTGCATGTGTGTATGTCTTTGTGTACGTCTGTGTATGTGTGTGTAGCGCGTGTGTGCATGTATGTTTGTGTGTTTGTGTGTTGGTGTTCGTATCATGGTGTGTGTGCGTGTGCGGGCGCGCGCTTTTGTGTGTGTGTGTGTGTGTGTGTGTGTGTGTGTGTGTATGTTTGTGTTTGTGTTTGTGTATGTTTGTATGTATGTATTATGTGTGTTGGTGTGTATGTGTGTCTGTGTGCGTGAGCGTGAGTGTGTGCGTGTGTGTGATGGTGTGTTTCCTCGTGTTTGTCTTTGTGTGTGTATGTATGTATGTATGTATTATGTGTGTGTGTTTGGCGTGTTTGTGTTTATGTATTTGAATGTATGTTCGTGTTATGTGCCTGTGTAGGTGTGTGTGTGTGTGTGTGTGAGGGTGGGTGGGTGGGCGGGTGTGGGCGTGCGTTGGTGTGTTGGTGTTTGTATAAACGCTCCAAGTAGTTTACATTTTCCTTTGGTAGGTTGCAAGGTGCCAGACCAGTGCCCACAAGGGATCCCAGCAACCCCAACGATCATTCGTTTGGCTCCGTGTTTTCGGTCACGGGGGATGAGAAAAAAAGCGAGAGAGAGAGAGAGAGAGAGAGAGAGAGAGAGAGAGAGTAAACAGCTGCGGAGACTGTGTGTGCATGTGTGTGTTGTGTTGGTATTTGTTTGCATGTGTAAGTATGTACTATTACGTGTGTCAGTCTGTGTGTGTGTATGTGACTTGTGTGTGTGTGTGTGTGTGTGTGTGTGTGGACATGTGTGTGTTGTGTTGGTATTTGTGTGCATGTGTACGTATGTACTATTATGTGTGTCAGTCTGTGTGTATGTGTATACCTATGTAAATATGGAGCTTTAACAGCATATTTTACTATTGCGAAGTGAAATCTATACGTTTGAGAAATCAAAAGCGAAATTAGAAGCACAGGAGAGAGCCATACTCAAGACACTAACGCTATTTCCTCTTTTGAGTGTCGGCGGTGTGCTGCGTGTGCTTTGCGTGTGTGTCTGTGCATGCTTGGCGTGCGTGTCTTTGCGTACTTGGCGTGTACTTGGTGTGTTTCTGTGCTGCATGTGCATGTCTGTACAGTGTGTGCTGCGTCTATGTCTGTGCGTGCTGGCATGTGTCTGTGCTGCGTGTGCGTGTCCGTGCGGTGTGTGTGAGAGTGTGCTGCGCGTATGTTTGTGCGTGCTTGGAGTGTGTGTCTGCGCTACGTGCGTGGAATTGTGCTGTGTGCATGGCGTAATTAGCGTGTTTCTGTGTGGGAGTGTGCTGCGTGCATGGCGTACTTGGCGTGTTTCTGTGCTGCGTGTGGATATCTTGCGTAGTGTGTGCTGCGTGTATGTCTGCGCGTGCTTGGTGTGTGTGTGTGTGTGTGTGTGCCTGGCGTGTGTGTCGGTGCACAGTGTGTGAGAGTGTGTTGCCTGTATTTCTGTGCGCACACGTGTGTCTGTGCTGCCTGTGGACGTACTATGCGGTGTGCGTGTCTGTGGTGTGGGAGTGTGCTGCGTGTGTGTGAGAGAGCGTATGTCTGTGCGTGCTCTGCATTTATCTCTGCTGCGTGTAAGTCTTTGCATGCTTGGCGTGTGTCTGTGCTTAGTGTGAGAATGTGCAGCGCGGTCGTGTCTGTTTGGTAGAGTGTGCTGCGTGTATGTCTGTGCGTGCTTCGCGCTTGGCGTGTCTGTGCGGACTGGGCGTGTGTCTGTGCTGCGAGTGTGTTTGCGCGTGCTTGGCGTGTGTGGCTGTGCTGCATCTGAGAGTGTGCTGCGTGTGCGTGTCCGTGCAGTGTGCTGTGTGTATTCTGTGCATGCTTGGCGTGTGTCTGTGCTGCGTGTGCGTGTCTGTGCAGTGTGTATGAGAGCGTGCTGCGCGTATGTCTGTGCGTGCTTGGCGTGTGTGCCTGTGCTGCCTTGGGAGTGTGCCGCGTATGGAAATGTGCTGCGTGCTTGTCTGTTGCGTGTGCGTCTGTGCTGCGTGGGAGTGTGCCGCGTATTGAAATGTGCTGCATGCATGTCTGTGCGTGCTTGGCGTGTGTCTGTGCTGCGTGTGCGTGTCTGTTCAGTTGTGTATGAGAGCGTGCTGCGCGTATGTCTGTGCGTGCTTGGCATGTGTGTCTGTGCGTACTTGGGGTGTGTCCGTGCTGCGTGTAAGTCTTTGCGTGCTTGGCGTGTGTCTGTGCTGCGTGTGGGAGTGTGCTGCGCGTATGTCCGTTTGACGTGTGCTGCGTATATGTCTGTGTGTGCTTCGTGCTTCGCGTGTCTGTGCGTACTTGGCGTGTGCCTGTGCTGCGCGTGGGAGTGTGCTGTGTGTATGTGTGCGTACTTGGCGTGTGTCTGTGCTGCGTGTATGTTTTGGCATGTAGCTGTGCTGCGTGTGAGAGCGTGCAGCGTATGCGTGTCTGTGCAGTATATGTAAGATTGTTGGCGTTGTGCTGCGCGTGCTTTGCTTGTGTGTCTGTGCATGCTGGGCATGCGTGTCTTTGCGTGCTGGGCGTGTGTCTGCGCTTCGTGTGGGAGTGTGCTGCGCGTATGTGTGTGTGCGTGTGTGTACTCCCTATGTATCTGTGTTTGACTCTGAATTGCATCTGTACGTATCGGTGATCCTGTCTTGCACGAATCCACGTCTTTCTTAGTCTGCTTTCGTGCAACTACCATGGATCCAAGAGAAGAACAGTGACAAGAAGGAGGAGGATGGCATGACGGGGAGCAACGATAAGGTCGCGCATCCGCCAGCCCAAACACTCTTATCTTTTCATCTGCGCATGGCTAACCATGCCAAGGGAAGACTTATGTTTGATATACACTGAATGTCATGTGTGTAGTGCTTCCTGCAACCGGGACAGGAGCGGGGCAACGCGGAAGAGGCAGCGCACTCTCCCGGGAGCGAGGAAGACCACGAGGACGGTAAGGAGGGGGAAGTACAGGATGAACAGAGCAGGGAGAACGGAAAGGTCGCCCCCAGCTCACCATCATCAGTGGTTTCCGACAGCAATAATCAAGACCGTGAGCAGACGATAGCGGAGCTTGGGCAGGTGCAAGGAAACCTGGAGGAAACGAGGACACGGCAGAGGAAGTGGTATCTATCTCCTGCAATAACCGCATCTTCAGTGTTTTCCTATTCCAAGGGTCAGGGTCGCCACCAGGAGGCAGCCGAGCCGCCCCCAAAAGCACAAGCTGGCAGAAAAATCCCCCGCCCGCCGATCTTTCCCGACAGACCTTTTTGACGTTTGAGGCCGATGCCGAAATGTCTTTGGCCAACATTTGTGGCTAAAAAAAGCGCCGCAGTTTGCGGACGGGCTGGTGCCCCAACCGTTAACCGAAATAAGGCGCCCCGCCCCCCCCCCCCCGACGCCCCTCCTTGCCGCTTGGCACCAAGTTTGCCGGGTTTAGCCTGTGCCCAAGAAAATTTTGGCTGCGAAAAAAAAGACGGTGGCCTTAAATGTCGAGAGCTTTTGGGAGAAGATCGGCGGGCGGGGAAAAATTTGGCACAAACTGGCAGAAAAATCCCCCGCCCGCCGATCTTTCCCGACAGACCTTTTTGACCTTTGAGGCCGATGCCGAAACGTCTTTTGACCAACATTTGTGGCTAAAAAAGCGCCGCAGTTTGCAGACGGGCTGGTGCTCCAACCGTTAACAGAAATTAGGCGGCCCCCCCCCTCCGACGCCCCCCTTGCCGCTTGGCGCCAAGTTTGCCGGGTTTAGCCTGTGCCCAAGAAAATTTTGGCTGCGAAGAAAGGCAACGGCCTTAAATATCGAGAGCTTTTGGGAGAAGATCGGCGGGCGGGGAAAAATTTGGCACAAGCTGGCAGAAAAATCCCCCGCCCGCCGATCTTTCCCGACAGACCTTTTTGACCTTTGAGGCCGATGCTGAAATGTCTTTTGACCAACATTTGTGGCTTAAAAAGCGCCGCAGTTTGCGGCCGGGCTGGTGCCCCAATGAACCGAAATAAGGCGGCCCCCCCCGAAGCCCCCCCTTGCCGCTTGGCGCCAAGTTTGCAGGTTTAGCCTGTGCCCAAGAAAATTTTGGCTGCTAAAAAAGGCAATGGCCTTAAATGTCGAGAGCTTTTGGGAGAAGATCGGCGGGCGGGGAAAAGTTTGGCACAAGCTGACAGAAAAATCCCCCGCCCGCCGATCTTTCCCGACAGACCGTTTTGACAAGAACAAGCGCAGGGCGTAAGGAGCTCCTTGCGAGAGTGCCCGCTGACCTCTGGGCTGCAGGAGCATCCAGCTGTGCTCTGCTGCTATCCTACCTTATGCACGACCAGCTGGGCTGCTCCTTACCGCGTGCCACACGCCTGGATAGCGACCCGCCGGTAGCGCCTATGAGTCCGATCATGCCAGCCAAGCAGCCGGCCCATGGTGCCTGCCTCCTGCTTGTGCTATCTTCCGTCAGAGCTCGTGCCTATCCCTCTGACGCGCACACTCACGCCGCTGCGGACTGCAAGTATCTGAAGAAAAAAAAGCGCTAGGCTTTGCAAATACCCCGCTACAGCTACTCCTTCCATCGTATGGTTCGCGCCCTGTCCCTCGGGCTACTCATTAGTTGGGCTATTACTGACGTCGCGCGAGACCGCGACTACCAGTGGCACAAGACGAGACGCAGCGTGCAGGTAAGTAGGTTAGTCGGCTGTAGCACCCCGCCCCCCCCCCCCCTATCGCACGTCCGGCCGAAAAGAAAAAAACAACAGAGTTACAGGAAATCATAAGTTTTGAAAAAAATAATGTCAAAGAATGAGGTAGTTCAAAATGTCCAGGGAAAAGCAAGGATATTATGATAAAACACATGCTGTATTTATCTCCATTATTCTGTGTTGAACTTCCCCCCCCCCCCCCACCACCACCACCACCATAAAACAATTAGCGCGAAAAACTTCCTGCCCTTCTGTCTCTTTTGTGTGAACAAGCAGAGATTCGTTTTGTCTGTCTGGTGCTAAACACACAGCGAGGGTGTGAACGTAACTTCTTAAGTTTTAACAAAAAGTGCATGTGGTTTCGGCTTGCTTTCTTTCTTGATTCAAGAGTATCGCGCATTATACACGCCAGTGATTTGGGCCCTGACGTGCTGCACCTGTTCCTCCTGAGAGACCTCGGCCAGCAGATGTTTGGCCTGCGAATCCCATCGTAGATAGGTTTCAAGGCTTTTCTCAAAGGTGACAATGTTCTTCGCCGTGAAATGCCCATTTCGGTTGAGCGTGCACCAGATGTTGTAACTTTTGTGCCAGTCCTTGGGCGTCCAGTGCACAGGCCCCTCGACTTCATCGAGGAAGTTGCTATTCTTGACGGTGTGGTACAAGAACTGAACGTGCAAAGGGCTGCTGGTGTACGCACTATTCCAGAAAATTTCTGTATCGTACCGCGCATCCCGGCGGAGGTCGACCTTATCGACCCGCGGGTCCTGAGAGCAAAAGAATTGCCAGGCTAGCACCTCATCAGGCAGGGCATGAAGGCGTACAAAGTACTCCTGGGCCGATGTTGTGCGTATGCGATTAGCAAATTTGTTGGACACTGGGAAAAAAATATAGCGACGGTCGCCTCTCTCCACGAGTACAGTGTCATCGTGATTGCTATTAAAGAATAGCCCGCTCGGATCTCTAACGGAAAACAAGGGCATGAACTTGGGATTGATGTTTAGTCTTTTTGAAGTTATCTTTTCTTTCATAGCGTTGGACCCGACCTTGTTGGTGCTATGCACAGCCTCTTCGCTGACAACTAGCACTTTAAAACCCAGGTGCAAGTTGTGCTTGCCCGTTAGTTCATCAGGTTTGCTTGAAACAAATACCTATTGTTCTCCGATGACACGTGCAAGCAGCTCGACCAGAGTACACTTGCCTGCTCCTTGCTCGGAGATGAACACGCAAGCCTGCTCAGGTTTCTGTCCTTGGCGCAGCAGACTGTACAGCCATTTCAAGAGGTAGAGGTACATTTGTGTCATGCCTCCCGCAATGATGTCGTGCACATAGTCGCGGAAAGGAGATGCAAGCCGGTCCATTTCTGCCGCGTCGAGCCAGTGTGTTTGCATGTACTTTTGAACTTGCTGAGTCGAAACCCGAAACCCCGTGAACCAATTTAGTTTGTTGGTCAGGCATTCGCTGTAGCGCTTATTATGCACAGCCTCTTCCGTTGGGTCAGTGTCAAAGTCAATACCTTTGGCGACTCTGCGTTTGGTGTTTTGGAGCCAAGCCCTACGAAAGGTGGTCTTCAAACCTCTGTCGGGTCTGACACTCCCGCGAGTCTCCTTGCGTCCTTTGGTCTTTGCTTTGATTAAGAGCGGGGGCAGCTCTATTTTCAAATCATCTCCTTGGTGCTTAACATCGTTAATTGGTTTTAGTATCCACTCCCTCTCTGCCCCCAGCCCCCAGAACACTGCGACTGCCTCTTTGCTTGTTCCTGAGATTTGGCACAAGTAATCATTCATAAACAGCGTTAGCCTTTGCGTAAGCTCTTCCCGTGCATTTTCGTACCGTTCCTCGAACGTGTCTTCCCAGGAGTTCTCCTCTTCCGAATCCTCCTCCGAGTTCTCCTTTGAATCCTCCCCCGAATCATCGGCCTTTTTCTGTAGTGGCTTGAACCTGCGCTTGGCGGCGGCTTCCCCTTGCCAATATTTCATGAAAAGCTTTACCGCCTTACTCACTGTGCGTTTCCTCTTTTGGCAGGCCTCTTCAAATCTCCCGTACGGCAGATCTTGTCCAACATAATCCAGCTTGGCAGGCCGTGCAAGAGGAGTAAGCTGGGATAAGAGGCCCTCCAGCCGTGCATGATACTTCCTGTCGTTTCTTTCCAAAGCCTCGTCGTCTTCCTCCTCGTCGTCTTCTTCTACGTCACCATCCTTCTCACCCTCCTCCCGCTCCTGCACATCGTCGATCCCCTGCGACTCTCCCTCCTTGCTACCTTCTGTGCCCCTCGAATCCAAGCGCTGGCTGCCGCCCTGACCCTCCTTGCCATCTCCTAGCTCAAAAATAGCCGGGCCCCGTCTCCTGCATGCCTCTGCAAGGCAGAGGACGGACACGTGCATGAATTCATCGCAGGCGCTGATGTACGCGTTGTTACTATCATGGGTACAGCCTTCGTAGGCAGGGCACGGGTGCTGCCTTGAGCCAGTACTGTTTTTTACGTATTCGATATACAGGCTTTTTTGTTGTTAGTGAGATTGAAGACTAGGTTAGGATTGTGGTGTCGCCGCTCGCGTAGGAAATTGCCGACAAGCTCTCTACAAACTACTCCTTACCGCCCCCTCCATTTCCGTCCGTGTTTGCAGTCAGAATCTTTTTTTTGCTGCAAGACCGTCGTCTCGCGCTAGCGGGCTGGACAACCGGAAGCACCCGAACCTGGGCGGGCCAGTATTCGTGGGGCTTGTGCGCCAGCCCCCAGAGCAGCGCGTCGCGTGTGCACAGCTGCGCGCCGAGCCCCGCCAAGGGCAGCATGGGCTGTCGCACGGGCTTGTTCTGGAAGGGAAGCTTCTTAAATAATCTCTAGAATCTGAGACTGACACTGACTTGTTAATTCTTAACTTGAAAATTAATTCAAAAATTAAGTACTATTTCTTATTCCGGTCACTAATTCTTATTTTGAGTATTAACTAAAAAACGATAAAGATTTTTCCTCTTGATTGTCCGCAGTAATATTACTGACGACATTCAAGAGGACAAAAAAAAATCATTTTTTCGCTCGGATTTTGGTTGGAATTTTAATTTTGTGTCAGTTTTTCGTTTTTGTGGCAAAAATTCAAATTTTCCAATTTAACTGTAACATTGCGCGAAAATTTACTATATTTTGCGTACGAATATAACTGTCAATTTGAAACTTCAACTTCAAATTTCCAACCAAAATGAAAATTCCGACCAAAATTAAAATTCAAGGGCCAACCAAAATCAATTTTTTTTTCTCTTGAATGTCGTCAGTAATACTACGGGCCCGGCGTTCAAATTTCGCCTACTGTTCGTAATCATGAGTCGGGAGTCACTGTGCGACTGTTAATGTTAGAGTCAACTGCGGCACGCGCTGTGTGACTTCAAGTTCCTAGCCGCTGCCACCGAGCAGCTTTCGACCACTCCGACCTGGCGTGACAGTCTTGTGCCCCGGTGCCATATTTTTCTCCACTGTTGGTGAGTGTCAACTTCTTAAGTGTATTAGCGAAATAATATATATGTACGTGAAAAGCTTTCATTTTAGTAGTGTTTAAGTGCATGCGCATGATTGCCAATTGGCAATGAAAAATAACTACTTTCAGAAGCAGGAAAAAATAAAAGAAATTATATAAAAATATCATAGTAAAAGTTCATTATATTATTAATAACCTGACCCGAAACTTATAAATTTTTTAAAGAAAAGTTTAATATGACGGTGTAGTGAGTCTGTTCACTCAGTCGTAGTACTGGTTGCAAAAATGTTGTTGCCAATTGGTAACTGAGTTTGATTGAACAAATAAGAATTGAAAAAATTATATTTTTTTTGAATACAATGTGGGAAAATGATCATCTAGTATTGGTAAAGACTTTTGTAAATTGACATGTTATTATCTTCAGAATCAGAGCTAATATTTGAGCGCTTAGATTGCAATAGCGAATTAGTATAAAATACAAACAACAAAAAACAGCTTCCTTTCAGATGAGATTATGAAATGAAAACAGCAACTAATTTGTCTCCATGATGTTGTGAGTTGACACGGACGACAACAAAATAAAAACAAACATTATTTGGTTTTTCGAAGATGTAAAGAAACTCAAAAAATGAAAACAAAACCATGTGCTTCACAAAGTAATTTTACATTACTTGTTTTTGTCAAATAAAACCATATATGTCAGAAATGAAATGTGAAGCGGTGAACATGCAAACATATTTAGCAATCTCGCGGGTGATTGCAAGCACAAACGAAATATAAAAAGTAAACATGCATGATAACATCACCAATAAGAAGGACAAAGTATGTGGAAAAGGGGGGCAAAACACAAGAAAAAAGTATCGTTGGTCAGCAAACAAAACATGTTTGTGTACACAGCAAGGGTAACGTGAGTGCGGAAGTGGGCAGGCAAACACGTAGCAATGTTGCAAGCTGGAAATAGAACAGCGCACACGTACACAGTGATTATGTAGTGAAAAAAAAGCAAGTTGTTATGTTATTTTCTTGATTTTATTTTCTCAAACATGACTTTCTTAAATATATTGCTTTCTATTCTCAGTGTGTCATGCACAGGTGATGTGATAAAAGACGCGCACACACACACAAATGCATGGGTGGTGGACGTACAAGCTTGTGACAACATGTGAAATAATTCATAACAGCAAAAACACACAAAGCACAGAAAAATGGATTGCACAAAAAAACACGAAATGCGTGCACTGTCTGCTTGAATTCTCTGCACATACACAACAACATTAGAAACCAACGAGACAGATCACATAGGCGTCACACACAGAATTCAAGGTTAGCTGGCAAAGCAACAAAAAAGTGTGGGGGTTATGAATGACATAAATTGCTTTATGTTGTGACAAATACAAGTTTTGCTGTATTCTGTTACTATTCGAGCTGTGTGCACACAATCATACTGCTTTTTTTTCATCATCTCTTTCCTATGCTTTCTTACCTATGGGCGCATGTGTATGTACAAATATTAATGTGACAGAAGGAAGCGTTTGTGTAATATAAACTGTTAGGAGTCACGCGTTTCTACCTTCAGAATTAACAAAAACAGAACTATGCTCATCCCACATCCTTTTTGTCTTCGTTTGCTAAGGTGTCTTGTCTATCTGAACAGAAATATCTAATCTCTATGTATTTTCCCTGCGCTTTGTCTAACAAAAACCAAAAACTATTCACGGCATGCTCTTCTCCAACCAAATAATATCCACTTGTAATAAAAACAAAATTATCTATAATTGGAAAGACGATACACATAGAAGTAGCTGTTTCAATATCTTTTTTTCATGAGAACATGAACTAAATTATATTGATGTTACTTTCCACTATTTTCTTTGTGAACCCACGCTGCCAGTGACTTAAAAAAAGGAACAGAAAGACAGCTTCCTACCTCCATACTTTTTCAGAAAATGCAAAAATCCCCAAAATAGGGTGCATATGAAGGTTCTAGTGGCCGGTAGAGTGTATGAGCAGATGATCTCATTCAATATTCAAGATTTTGAGGTGCTGTCTGCGCAGAATTTAATGTTTTTAGTGGGAATGGATGATGCCTTCTTTACCTTTTCAGTTCATATAAGCTATTGCTGTGATCTGGGGGAATGTTCTGAATGTCGACAAACTAGTTTTCGACCTATGTTTTCCTAGTTTGTGTTTTATACCGTACATATCTGCAAAAACCCTTTGGCAATATTGCTCAACATAACATTTGAATTCATGTGAGCACTTGTGCGTTAACACATCATGCACACAACATTTTTCAGTTAAAAACACCATACTTGCTATGTCCTGAAAAGTGAAAATAGAAGTCGATAATACTAGTATAAGGATTTCAAGAAAGGCATATTCCATGTTTTCTGATGAAAACACTTGTGTCATGCTTGGTTTTGCTTGAAACAACGTGGATTGAATAAACATCTGCTCCAACATCATGACCTCCGACATGAAACTAGTGCCGCGTTCCTGTAAGCATACTCTGCAATATTTGACAAGATCATGCCAATTTCCGGAGAGGAAACCAGAAAAATTTCCAATTAAATATTTGAAGGAACAGGCCTATTGACATACGTACTAGCATTTGAAGTGAAGGCCGCACAATTTTTTTTATTTGACGGTTTTTGCGGGGTCGAGAATGGTAAAAGTCGTGTCTCTTGAGAGTTTTGTGTTTTTTTTCTGTGTATTTCTCATGCATACTTTCACGTCCCGTGGTCTTGTACAGTCGTTCCAAACGTTGTCCCCATGCTGTCTGTAAAATGGTTTGTTGTAAACTTATCTGTAGCATGTGTTGTTCCCTTTTCCCTGAAGCACTTTTTTGCAACTTTTCTGTATCGCTCCTATATGTGCTGTGTGTGCTTTTTTTGGAATGTTATGTGCTGAATCTATTTACAATCACATGGTCTTTGCTTTGCATATGTTCAAATCCTGCTCATTTCTTTGTAACCCTGCTATTAGTGACCTGTTCTGGGCTCCAGACAGGCTAAAAAAATCCTAATTTAGATTTTTACAGATTTTCAATTTTCTGCACTTTCTTTACAAAATGCTTTTATTAAATAATGTCTTTGATTTCCTTCACTTTCTGTACTAGTACCGGTCTTGTATTTAAATGAAAAAATTTTGAGTGAGTGCCTTATGCCATATTTTTGCTGACTTTGGCCGGTTTTTTTGCAGGCTTGAGGTTACCTTTTTGTAAAAAAACTCTGTACATTTAATTATAAGCATACAGAGTAAGATATTACATAGAAAATTATTGAAGAGCGTACTGGGAACACTAGGAGAACTGACTTTGATTTTTGGTCATCACAAACACCATTTTTTCAGGTCACCCGGTGGCTAGTTTTTGTAGGCATCACCCCCCGGATAGCCGGTAAAAAATACCTTTTCCTGGTGACAGGTGCACCAGCTTGTTTTTCAGTATTATTTGTCCGGATTGGACCTGATGCCATTTTATTCCTGGTCTGTTGCCGTTTTCCTTTTTGGCTTCACTGAGCTAATACAACGAGACATCATTCTCATTCTTGAGGACTGTGTTTGGTTGTATTACCGACTTTTTACGAGCTATCGTTGGGGGCATTACATTTGGAGTCCACATCACTAGGGTGATTTCTTTCTGCTTTGCCACACAGGCAACAGAGTGAATTTTCACTGACCTGTCTCACACGGGGACGTCAGACGAAAACAAATACTCCAACACAGCTCCCTCATAACTCTTTCACAAAACAAATAATTTGATTGGTCTCAAGCAGGTGTCTCGTACCCTCTAGCCCAATCAGTATCTGTGTGCTCACAAGGAGACATCAGATACAAACTCTCTGTCGTTCACACAAAGACCAAGAAGAAGGAGGTGGACAGAAGAGTGAAGGAACACACACAAAACACAAACAAGCATAGGGACAGGAGCACAACACTCTACCCTTCTAGTTTGTGTATTTATCTGCATTATCTCACACATACGTCAGAGTATTTTTGCAAATCTCTGATCGTTTTCTAAAGGTAGGTCTGAGAACCTATCCGACCGACTGTCGACTTCTCAAGGAGAGCTTTTCTAGCTTCTCTATTACTATCTGTGTGTAGGTCCAAGTGCCTCATACTAGATACAATATAGAAAAGAAGGAGGAGAAAGTAATCTGAGTAAGGAGAACAAGAAATCGGAGAAAGTCTCAAAGACTATTTTTCTCAAACAAAAACAAACATACAAACAGTGTTTCATAGAGGACAGGGAATCTTATCCTACCCTCTCTATTAGTTTCTCTCTTCACTAGTCAATCGACTGAAGGAGGAACAGAACACAAACGAACAAAAACCAAACATAGGAGCTGACACTGTCCTCCTGTTGATCACTACTACGACATCATGTCGACAGAGACCGCCGAAGTGAGTGAATTCTCGGAGGCAGATCAAAGAAGAGAAGAAGAAGAAGCAGGAGGAGGAGGAGGAGGAAGAGGATTGAATGAAGGAGGAGGAGGAGGATTGAATGAAGGAGGAGGAGGAGATGAAGGAGTAGGAGGAGGAGTAGAAGAGGGCTGGGATGATGAAGGAAGATATGGAGGAGACGAAGATGAAGGAGGATTTGAACAAGAAGAGACGGGAGGAGGAGGAGCATATGGTAATCCCTTACCACCTGCCTACACGGGAGGAGGAGGACGAAAAATGATCGACTTGATTCATAGTGATGGAGAGGAGATCACAATGGACGAACAACAGTGGGTGCAAGACCACTATGACCTCACTAAAAAAGAGTTTGATAACAAGATGGGGGTAGAGAAGGATACCTATGTGTGGATCCCTCAGGATCAAAGAAGAGAGAAAAGTCGTGCTAAAAAGGATGTCTATATCCTATTATCAAACACAGCACAGCTCCTCGGCAAACTGGTCTCTGATCCAGAAGAGAGAAAGAAGATACAGCATATCAAGTTTGGGGACACACACACCCACCTTGAATTACTCGATGCTATCTTTGGGGTGTACACTCAAACCCTGATTTGGGAACGTACATACGGCCCACGATGTGAGGGTTACCTCCAGTACACAAACCCAAGAGCAACGGCCAGATTCCTCGCGACTGGTCAGGAGGCAGTCGATGTAACAAAAATGAAGACCAATCTGGGTTCGAAAAACTCGAGTGGTATATTTCATTTTTTTACAATGGAAATAAAGGCCTTGGAGGAGGGGAAGGCAGAGATGGAAAAAAGCATTAAGGCAGCAGGAGAAACTCATCCTGTGATTGATGAGTTAGAGAAGACCGACAGAGTTCTGACCAAGATCAGACTGTTGATGGGTGCGTTACTGCACAAGGAGGCATGGAAGAGATGGATTCCTACCAAGGATCACTCTGTCCTTAAATCACTTAGTAACGCACCACCGGTCGCCAACAAAGCAGGTGTTGACCAATATGTGGAGAAATATAATTTTCTCAGATCTGCTTCTGAATTGGTGGCCTTTATCACTCATGCTCAAAAGCTGGTGATATCTGAGAAGAAGAAGGCGAAAGAGAATGAGGAGTTCGAGAAGACGATGAGACTGGAAAGAATGAAAGCAAAAGTGAGTGGTGCAAAGACACACCCTCCGACATATTTGACCCCACCAGCTCCTGCCCCACCAGCCCCTGCACCCTCGGGCTCAACTACGGTGGTGGTCACAAACACGGAGAAGAAGGACAGACAGAACATCATAAATGCCTTCAAGGGGAAAAAAGGAGGAGTGGCAAGTCTCATGCTATATGCCAAGACGAGCTCAGACAAAGACTCTGATGCTTCGCTTTTGAGCAAGCTCAAAGAGATCAATGCCTGCATGAAGGCTTTTCCTTGCGACGAAACGCAGGAATACGAGGCCCTTGTTACTGTTTTTGACCAATCTCTAGTCTCGGAGGGATTTGATCTGACACAGTACAAGTTTTTGAGAAAGAAGGAGGAGATTAAGAGAAACAATGCAACAGGCCTAGACGCTCAGTGTGAACTGGCGGTGGCCACACTCATTTCATATTTTCAATCTCATGGATACCAGCATCTCTGCACTGGTACTCTCATATGATTTGAAATCTTTGAGACAGTGGCGATGAGTTTGAGGAGTGCTGTTGGCTTGGCGGCGACCCTTACGGAGGTAGTTTCCTCCTATGGGCTATTGTATGGCCGCAAGTCGATCATCCTCTATTTCTTTTCGGCGTTACACACAGTTAACCCGAGTAAGCTTACTCAGCTCATACAACAATGCTCGACGTTTAGCTCAGTGAAGTCCAAGAACTTCCTCGAGACACACGTGTTCGAAAATACGGTTCAAAGCGTTGCTCCGTCAGCACTGTTTCAAGAAGTGATGAGTGCATGCTCAAACATGGACTCGCTCACGGAGGCACATACGGCACAGACAGGCGGTGTACCTGTTGGCGCACAAGCCACGTACACAAACAGAGTTGCCGGTTGGAAGAGACAGAGAGAGCCAGACCTGAAGACCGCATGTTGGAGGTGGTTCGCGGGCTTGCAGTGTAAGGCACAGATGGAGTACAGAGACTGCTCTTTCAATCATGATAGGCAGAACCCAACAGCAAGGGCAAATTTTCTGAGCAGGACGGAAGGCAAGGAACCGGGCCTTTTCAATATGCTTCAGATTGCCGCTGTGAACGAAGGTTGGTATGCCAATATGTGTGATGATGAGGAGTTACGAGAGGCAATCATTACCTACATGAAGAGGATGAAGGAGAAGAAGGAGGAAAGGGAGAGACAAAGAACTTAAAGGCCTCTCAAAGAGGACGAGAAGGAGGAGCAGGAGCAGGAGGACGAGGAGGAGGAGGAGGACGAGGACGAGGAACATGGAGAGGAGCCTCGAGGTGGCAGGGAACCCCTCAGAGAGGAAGAGGAGGAGGTCGGGGATATACCCCTTATGGAGGGAGAGCTGTTCGAGCTCCAGCCCCCCCACCCAGAGGAGGAGGAGGCTCGTGGGCAAGCTCTAACCTAAATTTCGGTCGAGCTCAGGCCTGCAACACTGCCTCGGGACCGATACGTCATCCTACCCGGACACTACTCAAGGTAATCGTTTCGAGGTGGTGGAATGACTGGAGGGGGAGAAGAGAGGAAGGAGAAGACTGTGAAGTTTAACCCTAAAGTCACAGTGCTTTCTAATGCTGTTGTGCAGACTGGGCCAACGCTTCCTCTATGTGAAAACAAAGATGTGGGTACACAGAGACTGCAGCCCCAAGGTAGTCTCATACCCGTTCATACAGCACGGTTACCAATGATAACTGATGCAAATAGGAAGGCGAGACTTGCGATGGAGGCGAGGAGGCCAATGGCAGACGTATCGCCTCGGCCAAGCAAACAACCACGAACAGACTCAATGTCTACGGTCGCGGCGGGTGGCGAGCAAAAAGACAATGTGTGTACTCAAGTACCACAAGACAATGTCGCTCAAATAGTAAACGCACCAGTACCGCAGAATAATAAAAATGTTAATGAGGTGAAGCAGGAGGAGAAGAAGGAGGAGTTGAAAAACTTAGAGACAAGACTCCAAAATTTGGAACGTAAAGTTCTTGTTCTCGCAGCCAATATACACAGGCCCGATGCTCTGTGTTATACGGAACTTTATTGTGAAACATTGAAGACAATATTAAAAGTTGGTAATGATACGATGGCGAATATTAATATTGTCGGCAGGAAGTTTTTTAATCGATACCGGGACTGGGTGGACGGAAATATGAAAAAGTCAACGGGCACTCTCAAAGGAGTGAGCAGCCGGACGGATATCACGGGAATCATCACACTGACCTTTAAATTGAAATCCGCACGAGTATACCGTATGGACCTCTATGTCGTCCCCGGTTACCACGGGTCAATATTACTATCGTATGACCAATTGGCTACGATGGGGGCTGTGATTGATTGCGCCGCACGGCGAGTGATATATGGAGTAAAAAGAGGAGAAGAGAACGATATTGATCCCTTCAACGCTACTGACTCTTATGAGGCTTATGAGCTGAGTCTAGCGACGGATCACAAAAAGATGGCCATCGCACAGGAGGCACTTGAGGTGTACGTTCACCCCCATGTCCTAAGACCGGATGAACTGTCCTGGACCGACAATTGGGAATCCCAAGTGTGCACTGTCACAGTTCCTGCCCTTGGGACAAAAAGTCTATTGATGACTTAATCGAGAAGCGAAAGGAGGAGATTATATGTGTCGCACAAAGAAGCCCGTCGTTGGCGAGATTCGCGGAAGGAGTAGGAACAGATGTCCATATTACTAACGGATACTGTTTCCATGCGAAAGTAGGAGAAGAAAAAAGGGAGGCGTTTGTACCAAGGAGAACGGGGCGAATCCCGGATACTCCACCAGAAACTATTAAAAGTTTTATTACTGATTTCTGGGGTGACGAGCCCACGTGGCCCCGTTCACTGTCTGAAGTGAAGAAATGCTTACGGACTTTATTCGAAAATAATAAGCCGTATACTATTATCCTGCCATATAATGAGAAGGCGATATGGGCGCAGGAAATAAGGGACCGGCTTATTGATCATCCTATACCGGTACCCTCTCGCAAGCAACAGCTAGTGGTGGCTTGTCGTATGGGAACTCGTGAGCAGAGCAGTGCATACAAGCGGAAGCTCAGAGACCTCGACAAGTTGAAATTGATACCGCAAGCATTCACATGCTTTGATGGTTTTTACACCCGTAAAGCTCCTTTGCAATACGCGAGACTCATTGCTGGTGGAGCTCGGTAAAGATGATGAGCCGGACACGGTCATGTATGAAAAGACGGGCCTAGATGATGTCTCGGAAGAGGACTTAGGCTTGGAGGAGGACAGAGAACCCCTCAAGCAGCATAAGCAGATGTCTGATGAAGATTTTCAAGAGGCGGCGCGGAAAATATTGGAAGAAGGAGTAGGCACGGAGAAGGAGAAGGAGCTTTTAAAAGCCAAATTAGAGGCGAACAAGGAAATTTTTGACCCTCCACATGCAGGTGGTGTCAAGCCTGAAGATTTCACTGCGGTTATTTACAAAATACCGGGTGCGGAGCCGTCACCGGCACCACGAAGGGCGAATTTGAGTATACATGAGGCGAAGATAGCGGAGGAGCTAGCAAGACAGCTGCTCAATGAGGACTTTATTGAGAGATCAACATCCTCAATAGTCTCACAACCGAGAATAGTGCCGAAGCCAGGAGGAGAATGGCGCCTGACAGTTAACTATGCTCGTGTTAACAAGGTGCTGGAGGAAGAGAGAAATCCTCTCCCGACATTAGAAGAAGGAAGGAGAGTACTGCGGAATGCAAAATTCTATTCGGTCATTGACCTTAAGAATGGTTTCTGGCAGATACCACTGGAGGAAAAGTCCAGATGGCTGACGGCGTTTGTGGTGGGTATGGAAATATACCAATGCAAAGTGCTTCCGATGGGCCTCAAGCAAGCCCCAGGACTTTTCCAGAAGGCGATGCAGAAGATGTTGAGCAGTCAGTACGATGATTTGTCTGACGGTGGCTTTATGAGAAGGCGGGGACAGAAGGCGGGAGAATATGCATTTTGCTATATCGATGACATTATCGTATACTCTAACACAATGGAGGAGCATATCGATCATTTGTCCGATATATTCAGGCGCATCGGAGCTTTTGGCCTGAAGTGCAATCTAAAGAAGTGTCAACTTGCCAAGACGAGTGTGACATACTTAGGGTACGAGATCTCCCATAATCGAGTCTCGATATCCTAAGAGAAGAGGGAGGAGATTATGAATCGACCGATACCGAAGAACCGCACTGAATTGCACTCATTCCTTGCGATGGCGCAATACTATAGCCAGTTTATACCCGATTGGGGTGCAACACGGGCTAAGTTGGAGAAAATGATAGATTTTGGAGACTTTGAGAAGTGGGCGAAGAGGCTTTGCAAGCGTTTCATGCGCTCAAAGATCTCATTTACAAAGACCCGAAAGACGGAGGACTGGTGTTAACGATGCCCGACTTTACGAAACAATTCGTAGTCGATACAGACGCATCTAAGTTTGCGATTGGGGCTGTATTACAACAAGAGGATGAGGAGAAGAAATTACGCCCAATCATGTTTATTAGTAGGAAGTTGTGTGCGGCGGAGAGAAACTATTGCACAAGGCAAAGAGAGGCGTTGGCGGTAGTATGGGCCCTCAAGAGGCTCAGAGAGTATTTGTGGGGAGGACCTCAATTTACTGTCAGAACTGATCATCATAACCTGTTATGGTTGATGAATCATGAACAGACGGGACGGCTGGCGCGGTGGCAAGCGTTCTTGTCTTGTTTCGATTTTACAATGGTCCATCTACCGGGAAAGCGAAATGTGGTCGCTGATAGCCTCTCTAGGCTAGAGTTTAACTCAGAAGTATCGGCGTTGGTGTCCACGGTGGAGATGGAAGACTTGTCCACTGACAAGGTGTATGAGGTCAGCCACATTGAGGCGATGGAGATGGCGAGTGGAGTCCGATATGACCGCACAGGTCTACGGTACAGTCCACAAGGCCCGGATCACGGGATATGTTGTGAGCTACATACCCAGGAGGACGCTGAGTGGTCCTATGAGGTATATGAGAATGCGAAGGCGAACATAAGAGAGGAAGAGGAGACGCAGGAAGTTTATGCGGAGCCTCCTCAAGAGCGGAGAAGTGACCAAGACGATGACCCGGAAAGAATCGGGGTACGGCTAGAAGATGGTACTATCCATATAGCCTCGCCTACCGCATGGAGGCAACAACAGGCTCAAGATCCGGAGTTTAAAGAACTGATACCGTTATATCAGAACCCGGATGAGCTACGGATGACGAAAGCGATCAAAGATCAGATGAAGGAGATGGGATGGAGAGATGGTCTACTGTGGTACAAGGGCCTTCACGGTCGCTATGCGTCACAGCCGGACAAATGGACCCTTTGGGTACCGGAGAGTCTGAGACGATTTATATTATGTCGCAGCCCACAATTGCCCACTTTTGGCGCATCCGGGTCGACAACGAACTCATATGTTCGTAGCGAGGCGATTCTGGTGGAAGAAGATGAAGGAGGAGATAGATCAGGCGGTGGATGCATGCATCCCGTGCAAGATAAACAAAACACCACTGAAGGCAAATTTCGGCCTGATTGGCGAATTTCCTCTTCATGCGGGGATGTTTGAGTTTATACACATTGATCATGTGGGACCTTTCCCAGAATCGAAGGATGGTTACAAATACCTCCTTACGGCTATTGACAGAGCCACCAACTATGTGTGGATCATCCCTGTCAAAGACGTTACCGGCAAGACGACGGCCGAGGCGCTGATCGATAGGATCATCTCACAGATCGGAGTACCAAGAAAGATATGTTCTGATCGAGGCTCGGACTTTAATAACGAGGTCATCGACAAACTATCTAAGTATTACGGGATGAAATGGCAATATGTTACTGCCTATAACCCGCGAGCAAATGGGAAAATCGAGCGGGTACACAGACCCCTCAAAGCCTCGCTAAAGATGTATTGCACGAAGAAGGAGAATCAAAGAGCA
The DNA here is from genome assembly GCA_019918135.1 of Paulinella micropora. NCBI lineage: Eukaryota > Cercozoa > Imbricatea > Euglyphida > Paulinellidae > Paulinella > Paulinella micropora. Next base: position 32,856 of record WBZZ01001300.1, read on the forward strand.
TGGGTCGAGGCAGCACCATCATTTGCGTTTGCAATGAACTGTCTACCCTCTACGGCGTTAGGAGGCTCGAAGAGCTCAATCTCGCCATATCAGTTAGTATATGGGCGTGAGCCTGATATCCCGACTTCGCTCCTTCACCCAAAAGACACTTGGGCGGATGCGGATGAGTTGTTTGGGATGAGACTTAGAGTGAAGATGGAGGCGGAACAAATAGTCAGGGCGCATAGAGAGGCGGAGCGCCGAAAGACTGATGCTGAAGGGGTGCGACAAGCGCACTTGGATCAGATCAAGTTCCAGGTCGGGGATATTGTACTATTGTACCATCCTCAAGTCCCGAAGGGAGTCAGCTCTAAGCTGTTCACTCACTGGAAAGGACCTTATCAGATTATGGAACAGACGGGACCTCTGAATTACAAGATCAGGGGTAGAGGGAAGGTGCAAATTGTGAATGTAAGAAGGCTGATTAAGTATGATCCCTTCTTACTGGAAGATGAATCCGTTGAGGAGGCGTTAAAACGGATGAAGGATGATTTCAAAGAGGTGCCGCCCATCCACAAGGAGGCTGGCATAGACCAAGACGATGCTTATCGGGCACCGATAGCTGAGAAGGAGGAGAGTGAGGTGGACAGCAAGGAGAAGACTGACCGCATAAGCGCGGTGGGGACTCAGTCCAAGTCTCCGCGAGAGCATAGCGGAAAGAAGGAGAAGATCACAGAGGCGCAGCTAAGGAGAGCGCGGAATGATCTTATCAACGACCAACCGAGGAAGGCGATGAGGTCGATGAGATCAAAGGACGTCCACCAGGAGGAGGAGGGGACGGACACTGACCCAAACGCGGGCAACGTTGAGATTGTCCATGAGCGATGGAAGGAAGGCGATGCGATAGCAACCATCGCATGGGTGAAAAATGTTTTCTATCTGATGAGACCAGCGGAACAACATGTCGCTGATGACACTCTCTCAGACTTATACTTGATGCGGGTCGTGGCGGTCCCACGACAGATGCGTGTCACACGGACACTCAAAATATCATCAGCCGCAAAGATAGTACAACCGATACTCCAGTTCTGGAGAAGTATGGACCCGGTTGAGGTTCCAAAGGCAAGACATTATCTGCCAGTATATAAAGACGCAAAAAGTCTCGAGACATGGGATGATACAATTACTCCCAGAGACAAGGATTACACTGCGTGGACCATTCAGACACTGCCAAGAGGAGTGCTTGATGTCCCTTTTGAATTATCGTTGGGCGGAATCCCTAATAAGATCTGGGACATTCTCGAACAGTCAAAGTTCGATCTGACTTTTGTTGGTGGTCCTCCACCAGGCAAAGAAATCCGCGCCAGACGACGAAGGCAGTGACAAAGAAACTATTTTTCTTTATGCGTCTCAAATAAACTGATTGATTGCCCACGGCGTATCATGATTTGATCATGCATCATCAGTTATCAATATGAATATTAAAAAGACTCAGTGATATAACTTGGCATTCGATCGCAACATACGAGTGCGAAAGGTCGATCGACGATGATACTACACCGTATACGGGGATCGCTAGTGTATTGAGCGATGGTGTTCCCGGGTATGACCCTTTCCAAGTCCTGGGATGATGTTCTCGAAAATGAAATGTTCTCTGAAACTTTCATTAAATTATTTTTTACGATAGATTATATACTGTCGTACCTGAGCACGGTCAATCTCTACTTGTGTCGGTATATCGCAGGGTCGGGTACATACACCTCGACTTCGGATATAGCTATTAGGACTGGCCCCCTAATACTATATCATAGGATATCCGCCTTATACAATGGTATGTCATTAAAAAAGACAATGTACTTACGATCTCCCTGTGAATAATAATAATAATAATAATGATAATGATAAGAAGAAGAAGGAGATCAAAGGGGGAATCGTACTACAGCACCACGTTGCTTGTATTTTTTATTAATTGTACGTTTGTTCTTGACATACTGCCGAAAAAAAAAATTGAGGGGAAGGAGTTCAAAATTTACAAGAAAGGCTAGAGAATCCGCTTTGACGTGCCGTATGAGGATATATTTATCGTCTTTTAGCGTCTATCCGTGGGTCGATGCGCTGTGTGGCATGACTCCATAGCGCATACTATTTGCAGAAAGAAATCAGAAGGTGTATGACGAAAATGCTATTTCCGTCATAAAATCGGGAGGGGGTACTGTAGGCATCACCCCCCGGATAGCCGGTAAAAAGTATCTTTTCCTGGTGACAGGTGCACCAGCTTGTTTTTCAGTATTATTTGTCCGGATTGGACCTGATGCCATTTTATTCCTGGTCTGTTGCCGTTTTCCTTTTTGGCTTCACTGAGCTAATACAACGAGACATCATTCTCATTCTTGAGGACTGTGTTTGGTTGTATTACCGACTTTTTTTCGAGCTATCGTTGGGGGCATTACATTTTTTCCGGTGGGGGGTGTGCAAATTAGTTGGGAAAAAAGGGTGGGCGACGGGAAATTGATTGGTTTGAAGTCACTTTTAACTATTTTTCAATGAGGTTTTCGTAATATGTTAGTCCATCACTTTCTTTATGAACATGTACAATTTCTATTGAATAAAATTACATATTCCGTTCTATTTTTTGAAAAAAAAATTGAATTCTACCGGCCATTTTTATACGGGAGAACCTACATATGCTCAGTCAAGTGCCTTTTTCTCAACTTGCAGACACTCTTTTTGGCTGAAAATTTTACGCAACGATTGCTGAACTGTTTGGTAAGCCGGATTAGTAATCAATTGTGCTTTATTGAGCCCAGAAACTGCAAAATAATTCTTCAAAAAATCAGAAGTTACAGGAAAACGTTGCCAATTGGTAACAGAAATTACCAATTGGCAATTGCATGCACTTAAACAGTAGTATCGTCCCGGGATGCTTTCAAATTGTTATGATTTGAAAGTTCGAAGTGAGTGTCATACTGAGTTTGTACGTGACTTACTATAGCTGCGGTTTTATCCTGTATCACCATTGACATAGTATTAATATTGGCACGGTAGTTACAAATTTTACTAACTATAGTATTTATTGTAATATTAATAAGGCACGGGACCGTCCTCCAAAAAATACAATACTATTAATATCGAAACCCAGTGTCTGAGGGGTTGTGCGACGTTGGCTTTCACTGTGACAACCAAGCTGTGCGCACAACCCTCCACAACTTTTCAATTCCAGCAAAAAAATACAATACTATTAATATCAATTGAAACCCAGTGTCTGAGGGGTTGGGCGACGTTGGCTTTCACTGTGACAACCAAGCTGTGCGCACAACCCTCCACAACTTTTCAATTCCAGGTGACAGTAATTTGTTACTATGATTCAACTGCGGACGTCAATGTGCCACCTTGAGTTCAAATGCTATAGTAGTATTAATAATATCATAATTTCAGTGAAATCACACATTTTAATTTGTTTTAGATCTAGATATGAATATTCTTCACCAACATATATAATGACTATGATTTGATACAAATTATTATATATCAAGTTTATAATATTTGACAGATTAGGCTATGATAGGATGGACAGATTGAGCGCATTGATAGCACAGTTACTGTTGACAGCTGAGACAAGCGCAGGGTCAAAGTGTATGTATGTATGGTATGTATGCTATGTATGTATGTATGTATGTATGCAGTAACTCACGGTATGTGTGTATGTATGTCACTAGTAGTGATGTGTATGCATGTATGTAATGTTGTCACGTATCTTCTGTACGTATGCCACATGCATGAAAGTAATATGCATGTATGTATGTACGTATGTACATATGTAGTGCATGTAGTGTATGTATGTATGTATAGCGAGTTAATCAAATACGCGTTGGACCACGCTCTCGATCTTCACGCGGCAGATCGGACAAGGCCGGCCGCCTTGCCTCAGTTCTGTCGCGCACTCCGCGCAGCAGCAACGATGTCCGCAGGGCGCGAACACCACCTCTACCGGTCGGGCCATGCACACGGCACAGTCCGCAGGTGCCGCGGGCCGCTCGGGTATTGCCTGAGGAGCCACCTTGCTGTTGCTCCTGCCTGCCGCGTCCAGCCCCAGCAGAGGCCGCAGATGGACCCAGAGGGCTCGTCGGTCGGGCAGTCGTTTCACCCCGCAATCTGTTAGGTTTGTCATGTTCTCGAGCGCGGCCAGCTCTTTCCCATCGATCCCGTTTTCTCGGAAGCAGGCCACGAGCTGCGCGAATCGGCCCTGCTCCAGGCTCCCCACCCAGTCCGCCACCTCCTCCTCGCTCCACTGCCGCCAACGTTGGCTGAAGGCTTCGCGTTTGGCCGCCAACAGCGCCTGCAGCGCTTCGCCTCCCACGCTCTGCAGTGTGGCGGTGTCCAAGTCCAATCGTGCATCAGCCTCAGCAAGATCTGTCTTGAGCGCGGTCACCTGCGCCGGGAACAACACCAAAGCGGCCCGGCAGCATGCCATCATCTCACATCATGTTAGCTTAGGTTAGCTTAGGTTAGTTTAGCTTTTGTTTGTTATGTCTTGTGATGTGATTTGATGTGATGATTATGTTCATCATAAGTTGCGTGATGTCATGTCACTGATTGATATGACCTGCTGCGGTATGCTCTGTTAGCTTAGCTCAGGCTAGTTATGCAAAACATTGAAACTCCTTCTCTTTGTATCTTTGTGTGTATCTATGCATGGGTGTGCAGCAGTACTTTTCTCTCCAGCGCTGCCAGCTGTTGCTGTAGCGATCGCTTCTGCTCTTGGTGCTCTGGCGGCGTGTCTGCAGCGCGCGCTCAATCAGCCCGTCCAGCTCGGCCTGCACATGCGGTTGGACAGGGAGACAGAGAGAGAGAGAGAGAGAGAGAGAGAGAGAGAGAGAGAGAGAGAGAGAGAGAAAGAAAATATATGTAATGACACGCAAATGCATGTTTGGTGTACGTGCATGTCTTGATGTGTCTGCATCATCTGGCTTTGACCTACCCCGAGGCGCTCGCACTGGAACGGACTGTGTTCCTCGTCCAGGCGCCGCCGCAGGGCCAGTGCCGCGTCCCGCGCAGCAGAAAAGCCAGTCTGCAGCAGCGAGAGCCAGCACCACATCACTTGGATAGCAACGTAGCATGAGGCGAAACCTCATGTCTTTATATTATACATGACCGTATTGCTAATTTCTTTGATGATGTCGTAAGCTCCATCTCATTGCTTCTATTCCTGACTCACTCGCTCCTTCATTCACTCGACCATGTTCTCTCCCACAAATACATTCACACACTTACTTTATCCCCCCCCCCCCCACCATCTCTCTCTCTCTCTCTCTCCCTTCCCTCACACACACGCGTATATTATATATATATATATATATATATATATATATACATATATATATATATATATATATATATATGTATATATATCAGCAGACACGCAGACGCGAAGTAAGAAGCAGCAGAGAAGGCGCACGAGCACATGCTCCGCTTCCAGCGCACCCGACCGGACCGCAGCAAGCCCCCTCGCCTCTCCCCCACCATCCTTCCTGCCCTGCCGACCGACCCCCCCCCCCCCCCAAACACACACACACACACACACACACACACACACGCGCGCGCGCGCGCACACACAGATGCAGCTCTCTGCCCGAGCCCGCCCTCACACGCTCGCCCACATCTGCACGGGACCTCTGTCGCCGCCTTCTTCTTCTTCTCCGCCTTCTGTGCAGACAACAACAGCCAACAGAATTTTATAAAGCATCGCAACAAGAACCAAGCGCGCTCTCTTTCTCTCTCTCTCTCTCTCTCTCTCTCACACACACACACACACAAAGACACAATCATTCTACCTACCTACATACATACCTGTCTAGCTGTCTGTCTGTCAGTCTGTCTATCTATCTATCTATCTATCTATCTATCTATCTATCTATCAATCTATCTATCAACCTACCTACCTACCTACCTACCTACCTGCCTGCCTACCTGTCTGTCTGCCTACCTGTCTGCCTGTCTACCGGTGTATCTGTCTATCTATCTATCTATCTATCTATCTATCTATCTATCTATCTATCTATCTATCCATCTATCTATCTATCTATCTATCCATCTATCTATCTATCTATCTATCTATCTATCTATCTATCTATCTGTCTGTCTATCTGTCTGTCTGTCTGTCTGTCTGTCTGTCTATCTATCTATCTATCTATCTATCTATCTATCCATCTATCCATCTATCCGAGGGGGATGCAGAGGGCCAGCTGCGCAGTGCTCCGGCCTAAGACCAAACCCCTATAATGACGATTTTGTGTCCGCCGTTAATCGCGCGCAGCGCAAGGGCTAAACAGGCAACCAACTCGTGACCAGGGCCGTGATGCAAAGGGGTGATGAAGTCGGGGTTGTAGAAGGTATCTCACAACGAGCGTGAACTCCTGAAACCTCGGCTTGCTCGTGGCTTTGGCACAAATAGGCGATTGCCGAAATCGAAAAAAAAATTCTATAAGTTCAGACCCGGCAAATTTGGCCAACAGACGAAATTTTACCGATACAACAAAATTTGGCGACAAAATATATCTGACCGCAAAATACGGCTGGTCTGCGGGTGCTAGAATTTTTTTCCGATTTCGTCCATTGCCCTTTTGTCCCTACCTTTCGCGAGCGAAGCCCGGCGGGCGGGAAAAAAATTGCAGAAAAATTGTCAGCAAAATTTCCCCGCCCGCCGGGCTTCGCTCACGAAATGTAGGCACAAATAGGCGATTGCCGAAATCGAAAAAAAAAATTCTATAACTTCAGACCCGGCAGCTGCTACAACCATTTGCTGCTGCAAGTAATAGCTGCAGCGGCAGTAACACTGGCAACATCAGAACAACAACAGCAGCACCAGTAGCAGCAGCAGCTGCACTAGGAGCAGCAGCAGCAAGGGTAGCAGCCGCAGCAGCAGCACTAGGCAGTGCAGCAGCAGTAGTAGTAGTAGCAGCCGCAGCAGATTTCGGCAGCAGCAGCACAAGGCAGCAGCACAGAAGCAAGAGCAGCACTAGCCTACGAGTAGCAGTAGTAGGAGTAGGAATAGGAATAAGAGTAGTACGAGAGGGATTAGGAGTAGGAGTAGTCGAGCATGAGAAACTGAGGTATAGGAGTTGGAGTAGGAGTAGGGCAGGAGTAGGTATAGGAGCAGTAGGAGCAGCAGTAGTAGTAGTAGTAGTAGTAGTAGTAGTACTAGTAGTAGTAGTACTAGTAGTAGTAGTACTAGTAGTCGTAGTAGTGGTAGTAGTCGTAGTAATGAGAAAGAGGAGGAAGAGGAGGACGAGTAAGAGAAGGAGCAGCTGTGCTGCTACTGCTGCTGCTGCCCCTACCACCGCTGCTGCATTGCTGCCCTCCTACTGCCACTCTTATTACTATGTTTAATCCTCCTACTCCTACTCCTGCTCCTACTGCGCAGGGAGGGTGCCTGGGAAAAATTATTCTTGATTCTCTCACGCGTTCCCCGCCCCCCTTTACCCCCCTTTCTTCTCCGCCTCGTACACCCTCTCTCCATCTCTAGTCCAACACTCTCGCCGCCCGCCAGATAAAAACCAATCTAGCTAAACAGTACGTGCCAGAGAGGCCTGCGTTGCTACCCCGCGCTCACTCACTCGCTCACTCACTTGCACACTCACTTACTCACCTACTCGCTCACTGACTTGCTCTCACCTACTCGCTCACCTACTCCCTCACCTACTCACTCACCTGCTCACTCACTCATGCATTCACTCACCTGCTCACTCACTTGCTCACTCACTTGCTCACTCACTCACTCACTTATTAATTTACTTACTCACAGGACTTGCTCACTCCCTCACTTATTCACTCACTTATTCGCTCACTTGCTCACTCACGTGGTCACAGAAATCAGACATCCGCAACTATGTTTTTTCTTTCTTTTTCTTTTTTGCAGGCGGACGGGCGGAAGGGAGGGGGCGGGGCAGAGGGAGGGGACAGGGGGCAAAAGAATTTGTTCTTTCATTCTCGCGCGTGTTGCTCCCTCCCTTTCGCGCGGGAAAAAATAAAATTATTTCCGAACTTTCCGTTTCTGATTTTGCAAACAACGTGCTGCTGTAGCACAGGCTGCAGGGGTGCGCTACATCACCATGCTAAGGAGCAAATTGTTCCTTCTCTCTTGCGCTTCCCCCTGGTGGCACCCCATACGGCTGGTGGCACCCCGGACTGGCTGGTGTCACCCCAGACGGGCTGGTGGCACCCCGGACTGGCTGGTGGCACCCCGCATGGGGATGGCGCGTACTGCTTAGCTAGACTGGGTTGTGTCTATAAGACGGGAACCAGACCCCTGCTATACAGTACGTGCCAGGTGGGGCTGGTGGCACCCCAGACGAGCTGGTGGCACCCCGGACTGGCTGGTGGCACCCCGCACGGGGCTGGCGCGTACTGCTTAGCTAGCATGGGTTGTGTCTATAAGACGGGGAACCAGACCCCTGCTATACAGTACGTGCCAGGTGGGCTGGTGGCACCCCAGACGGGCTGGTGGCACCCCGGACTGGCTGGTGGCATCCCGGACGGGGCTGGCGCGTACTGCTTAGCTAGCATGGGTTGTGTCTATAAGACGGGAACCAGACCCCTGCTATACAGTACGTGCCAGGTGTGGCTGGTGGCACCCCAGACGGGCTGGTGGCACCACAGACTGGCTGGTGGCACCCCGGACTGGCTGGTGGCACCCGAGACGGGGCTGGCGCGTACTGCTTAGCTAGACTGGGTTGTGTCTATAAGACGGAAACCAGACCCCTGCTATACAGTACGTGCCAGGTGTGGCTGGTGGCACCCCAGACGGGCTGGTGGCACCCCGGACGGGGCTGGCGCGTACTGCTTAGCTAGCATGGGTTGTGTCTATAAGAAGGGAACCAGACCACTGCCAGACAGTACGTGCCAGGTGTGGCTGGTGGCACCCGAGACGGGCTGGTGGCACCCCGGACTGGCTGGTGGCACCCCGGACGGGGCTGGCGCGTACTGCTTAGCTAGACTGGGTTGTGTCTATAAGACGGGAACCAGACCACTGCCAGACAGTACGTGCCAGGTGTGGCTGGTGGCACCCCGGACGGGGCTGGCGCGTACTGCTTAGCTAGCATGGGTTGTGTCTATAAGAAGGGAACCAGACCACTGCCAGACAGTACGTGCCAGGTGTGGCTGGTGGCACCCCAGACGGGCTGGTGGCACCCCGGACTGGCTGGTGGCACCCCGGACGGGGATGGCGCGTACTGCTTAGCTAACATGGGTTGTGTCTATAAGACGGGAACCAGACCCCTGCCAGACAGTACGTGCCAGGTGTGGCTGGTGTCACCCCAGACGAGCTGGTGTCACCCGGTGGCAACCCAGACGGGCTGGTGGCAAGCAACCCAGACGGGCTGGTCGCATCCCAGACGGCTGGTGGCAATACATGCTGCACTTCTACCAACACTGCAGATGCACACCCAACCGACTCTGGCGACGAATGCATGCACAATCCTCACCAACACACACACGCCCCTGCCGAACAACATCTACCCAGACCGTGTAAGACTTGACAGGGTTGGGGGCCATAGGCACGCACCCGCGACTATGCACCAGTACGTACGTGCATACATACAATGATACAAACATACGTACATAGTATTACGTACATACATACATACTTTTATACATCCTTATGCATACTCATGCATACATACATACATACGTACGTATGTATGTACATACGTACATACATACATCCATACACACCGCTACAGCCCTCCGCACCTTGGGCACGATGGATTTGCAACTTTGTAAAACTCTATCTCTCTCTCTCTCTCTCTCTCTCTCTCTCTCTCTTTCTGGGCAATGCGCAGAGTGGTTGGCGAGAAAGAGCAGCAGCGCAGCTGCAAAGTGGCATTTCTGATAGTCCTAGCTCTTTTCTACCTCAGGGCTGAGAGTTGGGAACAGCATATATATGGACACCCCTCTGCACCTTGGGCACGATGCGTTGGGACCTCTATGAAACTCTGTGCAATGTGCAGAGTGGTTGGGGAGCTGCGAGCACCCTCTCTCCCCACCCCTTCGCATGCCATCCCTCGTTCAACTGCCCCACTCTCGCCGCCTGCCAGACACAAGCATCCCCCACCCCCCACCACCACCCACTTTCGGTCGCGTGCGCTACAGAAGAGAAGCAGCTTCTTCAAAGAACCAAATTGCTTCGAACCGAGCCAATGCGGAAGGCTTGTGAGTTGATTTGCTCTGAGGTCTAGCGTGTGGAGCACATTTGGTGTCCAGCCCTGAATGTGGTTCAGGTCCTTGTCCTGGAGACCCATGTGAGACAAATTTAAGTGTTCCAACTTCGTTATGCCCTGTGCAAACACACAATCCAAAATCAGATGCGTGGCGATCTGTACCTTTTTCAGCTCACAGCTAGCACTGCGACAGACACAAATTTGATACCGACAACAATTTGAGTAGAAGCTCGCGCTGCGCTGCATTCAGATCTACTTTGGTCGCGGAGAAAACGCAAAGATCCTCGTTGCCCTATGTGTGGGGGCGTGTGTCTTTGTGTGTGTTTGTCCGCTTGTGTGTGTTTGTGTGCATGCGTTGGTAGGTGGCGTGGAAAGGTAATGAAATTAGCATATTCACAGATGAGAGGAACGAATCAGTGCCACAGGATCGTGACACATACCTGAAGATGGGCTGTGACAGAAAAAAAAATTAGCAACAGCTGCAATGAATTGACAAGAGGCTGAACCCCATTTTCTGCTCCATTTGCTGTTTTCCTAATAGCATATGTATATATATATATATATGTGAAAACTAATTTAACTAAATATGCATGTGTACGATGACATAAAACAAACTAAATATCGAATCATCATTGCTACCGCGCTGCGCCCACATGTAAAAGAATGTTATTATAATATGTATGTGAATAGAACCCTGCAGAGTCTCGATTTGAACTATAATGCGATAAAGGAAGAAGGAACGATGAGCATAGCATCAGCACTAAAGGTACCTGCAACGCCTCACTAATTGCTTGTGTCTATCTGTCACCAATGTTGTTGTCTACTAAATAAAGCTCTTGGAGCGTCTTGTTCACCTATATCCACATATGTTACTGTTCGACTTGCTACCCGCTGCATACATACATACATATATACATACATACATACATACATACATAGATATACATACATGCGTGCATGCATACATACATACATGCATACATACATACATACATACATACATACATACATACATACATACATACATAAACACATACATACATACATACATACATACATACATAAACATACACACATACATACATACGTACGTACAAGTACTCATACATACATACATACATGCATACATACATACATACATGCATACATACATACATGCATACATACATATACATACATACATACATACATACATACATACATACATACATACATATATACATACATATATACATACATACATACATACATGCATACATACATACACACACACACACACAGACAGACACACACACACACACACACACACACACACACAGACTGAAAGACAGACAGACAGACAGGCAGACACACTGGCAAAATAGTCATTTCATTTATGTTTGATTCATTTTTTACTACAATAGTTCAATCAGAAAAACTAGCCAGGCAGTCATAGACAGACAGATGTTCGGCACGTAAGTAGTATAGGGTGCCACTTTGGCACACTTTTTCAATACATACCTCCGTTGAAATCAAAATCATTCCAACGGCTCTCCTCTTCATTTCGCAAACAAACAATACAGAAAGCAATTATAAGCAAATAAGCCTTACTCTTAAAAGTTAATTTCTATTTAAATAATTATAAAGACACATATATAGGATGACGCCGTTCAGGATTTCAAAAGGTTGTGTAATGGTTAAGAATAATGAAAAAAGACCTATGGTGAAAGTTCAATGGAGAGAAGGAGGAAAAGTTATGTGTAAGAGTTTCTGCATAGGAAAAGGCAAATCGAAAGAGCATGCATTGGAAGAAGCAAATAAATATCATAAAGAAGTTGTAATACCTAAATATGAAGAATGGAAAATAAATTACGAACGTGAAAGAAAAGCAATTAAAAATGAAAAAATCAAGAAATGGATAATCAAAAGTTATATTTGTGAATGTGGAGCAGAGATTACAAATGGAATTAAATGTAAGCATAAGAAATCTATTAAGCATAAAGAAAATATAGAATCTTTGTTTTCGACTACTTCGAAAACAAAAAATTTGTTAAAATCTAAGGTTGAACAAGTTAAGAAAGAAGAAGACGAAAGATGTAGTATGTGTGGTTATATGGAAAATAATTGCCATTGCGGTTCAGGATATAGCAAGTACGATCAGACTTGGAAAGACAAAAGATTAATAGGATTTATGGGTTTTGCTAGCATAGCATAGCCGTACAACAATTTCTCCGATCTAATTGAAATCATTTCGACGGGGGTATGGGTGAATTTTATGTTAAAGACAAGGACACAACACTATATAGAGACACACAGGGACACAGGACACACCCCACATTTGAGACGGAGAAATTATTTTAATTTTATAAAATTATATTTCCTTAGATATATTTATCAAACATGGAGACACACACGTATAACGGCAAGGTCTACAGGTTGGATAGATTAAGGGAATATAAGATAAATTACGAAATCAAGTCTGTCAGGGGTCGGGATGTGCTATATATCAAACCGAAGGTAAGGGGGTATAGAATTGATACACTGACTGCTCAAAACTACTTGAACCAAGTAAGAGGTGCGGTGTATTTCGAACACCATGCTATACCAATAGCGCCACCTTTACCTACGATTGAAGAGAAAAAATAAATCAAGGAAAATGTCAGAGACTTGATGCGATATGGCAATTACGAAATCAAGCGAGACGACAGAAAGGAGCACAAACTTGGAATAAACGAAAGTATTTACAGGGTTGTGTTGAATGGAAACTTTCGGTCTTTCACTATGCGAGATGTAATAAGATTTATTGAAATCATATTGAACGACTTTTTAAAACGACAGGGGCAAAGAGATAAGGTTGATGTAGGTATTGAGTTTGTAGATTATTATGGCAAAGTATCTACAGGCCAACATTATGTCAATGAAATCTCGGTTGAAAAAGTTTTAGAAAGATTGTCGTCAATATTTCAAAGCAACGAAAGTCTTTATATGGATGAAAGTGGCACCAACTTTGATAAATTAAAGTTTGTATTAAAGTCTGTTAAAATGCCTACGGGCGGGGCAAGGCTACAGGTTTTGAACAAACTGGATGTATATAGAAAGAAAGGAGTAATCTGTATTACTAATAGCGATAACTTATGCCTAGCACGAGCAATCGTTGTTGTCAAAGCAAAAATTGAAAAACATCAAAAATACAAAACAATATTAATGGGGAGAAAGATACAGCAGGAAATGGCTGAGTCTTTACACGATGAAGCGAAAGTTATTAAGGATGTGTGTGGGATACAAGAAATTAATACATTCGCTAATCACATTAAATACAATCTGGTTATTGTCGAATTCCCTGAACAAATAGTTTATAAAACAGAACTACTTGATGCGAACTGCGAACGGCTGACTAACCTTTACATTCTAAAGAGTGAAGGACATTACGATGCCATAACTAACATGAAGTCTATGCTAGGAAAAAAGAATTTCTGCGAGTTGTGTCTAAGAGGGTATATGGAAAGACATGCCTGCGACGCCAAATGTAGTATCTGCGAAACCAAGGGATGTAAGGGAATAAACGACAAGAGCCAGTGGAAAGAGTGTGAGAAATGTAATAGAAAGTTTCCAAACACTGAATGCTTCAATAACCACAAGACCACAACCTGCGACATTAAAGCGAAATGCAAATCGTGCGGTCTTAATTACAGAAAGAAAGACATACATAAATGCGGATATGCGAAATGCCGTAATTGTAAAGAACTGAAACCACTAGAGCACCAATGTGAAATAGTCCAAAAAGAAATCCTACCGCCGTCAGAACAATACATATTCTTTGACTTTGAAGCGACACAAGACACAGGTGAGCACATTGTTAATCATGCTGAAAGCTTCAAGGTTGTGCTATCAGAGGAAGATTTAGTTAGACCTAGTGAATTATTAAAAACTCATATTGATGAGCATCCCGAAGAGGAAGAACCTAAGGAGCAGTTAGCGGATAAAGTTAAAGAGATAACAAAGGAAAAGAAAAATTCTAATTTATTAAAATCATTAGAGATTAAACCGGAGAACATACAGAGTAGTGCTAGAATAAAAAAGAAAAAAGAAGTGTTAGATTTGTAATTTAATTAACCGATAACAGTATATAATGATTTGATACGTTTATCCAATCGTCTGGAAATAGGCATAATATTTTCCCGTACGCGAAATAAACGATATGTGTCGTCGGTATAACAAACAACGCAGTGCATCATTTCCTGACTAGCCTTAGGAGGTGATTGATAGTTTGTTTGAACAACAGCAACCCTTCCTACTTTGTTATCGTTGAACAATCTCGCAGTTCCATCGTTCCTGTTGATTGAAGCATAAAATGTTCGAGGCTCCACAATCGTTCCAATAGCCCCTGCTTTCCTCCCTTTCTTCGCTCCCTTTTTCGCTCCTTTTTTTACACCAACTAAGTCCGCATGCATTTCATCAAAACGGAGAGCAACCTCCTAGATTCAAATACAATATATTAGTAAGCATAAAATGGCGCAAACATCTACCTCAACTTCGGGGTCATCCACTTGAGGCTCCTCATCAGGTTCCTCGGTAGGTTCTTCCTCCGCAATCGTCTACCCACATATCAAAAAGCACAAAAACACATATGTGGGTAGTGCCTGATAGCCGTTCTAATTATTTATATGTATATTATGTGCTTTTTACTAATGTTATTGTTTTTTAACTACCAAAAAACAAATGAATTATATTGTCTTATGTGAGTGTGTGTCGTGTTGTTTGAGGAGAGGTGAGCGGGTAGACAGACACCACACAACACAATTAAGATGATTTATGAACTTAATTCCATAGTATTACTTCCTTTGTTTTCTATATTGCTTACTTTAGGGACATAGTCAATATATTTCATAAAAGATTAATTAAATGATAGTGCTTCTTTTTCTATGCAGTCGTGCATCTTTTTGAGAACCTCGCCCTGTATTCTTTTTTATTTTCATTATACCACACCATAAAAATCTTTCTTTCCTTCTCAATCTTCCTCATCCTCTTCTTTCTCTTCAAATTAAATCGCCTATCGTTCTCCACATTTATGCTTTCGTTATTGAGCTTATCCAACATCCTATCGATTGCTTCTATTTTTACTTGGTCTGGTTTCTTTCGTTCTACTATCAATTCAATTTCTTTATCCATTTTGTTTATTCTTTCCTCACTTCTTATCTTATATAATTTGAGGTTTGCTTTACTTTCCTTATTCGTTTCAAATATATCAAGCCAATCCTCTACACTCCTATATTCTAGAGGAATGATGTTCTCACTCATTATAAAACGACAGCAGAGTTATTATGCGGGTCTGCGGGTCTGCGGGCAGGCGGGCACACTGCATCATTTTGCCCGCACACTTTTACTGGATGCTGATAATTATTTTTTTCCTTTTGTTAGTAGAAAAAAAACTTTGATGTTGTCCAAAAAGCTGTCTGCGAGAATTTATCGGTTTTTGGTGGGTGGTGTGGTTTCCTTTTTTTAATTTTTGGATGGCTCAATTTTTGGCGGATCGGTGTGATTAGTTGCTTTGTGAGGTGGTTGGTGGCTTATGTGATGATACTTTATGGTTTCTTATTTTATTACAATGGTTGATGTTAATTATGATTTGTTTTTATGTTTTGAGTTTATTTTTCCGTTTTTCTTGTTGTGGATAACTTTTAAGACTAAGGCTTATTTGCTTATAATTGCTTTCTGTATTGTTTGTTTGCGAAATGAAGAGGAGAGCCGATAGAGCCGTTTCGTTTCGTCGGCTGTATGCATCCAAATTCTGTCTTAAAGTGGCACCCTATACTACTCACGTACGTATACACCAACTGCGTACACATTCTTACAAGCATAAGTAATAAACATACATGCTTGCACTGCAACAAGCAGCCATCAATCTGCCAGTCATTCCAACGTGTTGATGCAATGATTGCGAGGTCAATCAACTGACAGAGGCTGAGACACATATCTAACCAACTAACCACCGCAAATTAGTACCTTGGGGAAGCGGCATGCAAGTAAAAAGGGCAAAACACAACGAATACCTTCGAAAACATACAGTTGCCCCAACATCACGCTTGCTTCTCGCCCAGACAGCGCAAAAGAAGTGCGCAGAACTGCAAAACATAGCATCCTACCAGCATATTCCAGCCTCCCGGAACTTCACTTTCCTCACCTTTCCCCCTACCCTGTTCACCCGCCCGAGCCAGAACCCAGGAACTGAATGGGCAGAAAGATCTGGGTCAAACCCAGAATCCAAAGAATTGGGGTGTAGAACGGGCCTTAATTGTCTGGTGAAAATAGACACTCCACAACAACACACAAACTCAGTCTCAAGGTCACGCAAACGCACATCACACACACACACCACACAGACACACGCACAAATTAAGTCAGTCTCAAGTCAATGCAAACGTAAATATTCTTCCCCTCTCCCTCCCGATCAGCCGGTCGCCCCCACCCAGTCTAATTATGAAAGTTCCCCAGTTCTAAACCATAATTGGGCACTTTCAAGATTAGTTAAGCAACGCAGCGACAAACTCTTACCACAAGATCGGCAAAACACAGGCAGCTACTGCAACAAGCCCCCCCCCCCCCAAATAAAAAAACAGTTTCCAAATCAACAAAACTGTGGCTAACAAGTACTCTAACAGCGCACGACAGATATCTCAAACACATGAGTAACCACAAACAAAAGACACACGCCTTTACGGACAGCAAATATTTAACAGACAGCTGAGCGCGTGTGGTAAGTTGAATTTTCGGAGGAGTAAGTGCTTCCGTCCGCCCGTTTGTTAGACTGTGTGTGTGTGTGTGTGTGCGGGAGATCTCGTGCGTGTGCTACACAACAGCAAGGGCAAAAGCAACAACGACAACTTAACAAGAGTGTGTGTGTGTGAGAGAGAGAGAGAGAGGTTTTTGGTTGTCAAGTTTGCAGGAGTGATCCAGTTTGTACTGATGTACTGCGCGATACCGTGCGATGTTGCTCAAATCTGAGAAGCAATAAGGCATATATGTTCCCATGTTTTCCGTGTTTTCAAATTAATATGTATGCTTCCATTTCACCTTCCATCCGTAATACATCCATCCGAACGTGTCAACCACACTCAAATCTCTCTATCTAGTACATCCATCCGAGCGTCTCATCCACAGTCAATCTCTCTCTCTCTCTCTCTCTCTCTCTCTCTCTGCGTAGTCTGAGAACCCGCGCATCATGCTAGGTCTGAGTGTGTACATTGGGCGCTGTCAGTCTAGAGTGCTCCAAGGGCGGAGGGCGCTGACATGCACAGGAAGGACTTTCCATCTGCCCCCTGCACAGCTAGGCCGAGAAGACGGAGGGAGGGCAGGACCAGGCATGTGGTCGATGCTTCTTGTTCTAGCCTTGTCAAAGAAGCACAAAGTGCTTCTTTGCGTTTGTGTTTGTGTGGAAGGCATCTTCGCGCTCTTGCTGGTACGCGCGGACGGCTGGGCGGCGACGAAGCGGCACTTCGCACAGTTGCCGGGCAAAGGGCAGCCGAAAGCGTAAATCAACGTTTCCAGTCTTCTCCTGGCTGGCCTCTCTCTGTTAAAATCCGCCGGTTTGGACTCGGGCCTGATCCGAAGGCAGAACCTGTAGTTGCCGCGCCCCAACCCGAGCAAGAGGTCCAGCTTCAGCAGGCCGAGGCCAAGCGCGACCGATCAAAGGCTGAGCTCAAGGAGGCCGAGGCCAAGCTCAAGCAGGCCGAGGCCAAGCTCAAGGAGGCCGAGGCCAAGCTCAAGGAGGCCGAGGCCAAGCTCAAGGAGGCCGAGGCCAAGCTCAAGGAGGCCGAGGCCAAGCTCGAGAAGGCCGAGGCCAAGCTCGAGAAGGCCGAGGCCAATCTTAAGGAGGCCAAGGCAACCGGGACCGAAGAGGATGTGGGACTGGCGAGGCATAAAGTGGACTCTGCGCAGAAGGGAGTGACCTCTTCGCAGGAGCTCGTTGACGCTTGCACCAAGGGAGTGGACTCTGCGCAGAAGGGAGTGGACTCTGCGCAGAAGGGAGTGACCTCTTCGCAGGAGCTCGTTGACGCTTGCACCAAGCGATTAGCTTCCTTGCTGAAGGAGCCAGTTGCAGGTCCTGTAGCGTTCTCCTTTCCTCTGGTCTTGTCTTCTCCTTGATCCATCTTTTTCAAAACGGGTTTTCTCGCTTCTCTTCCTCTCCCTCTCTTCTTCTTTCTTCTTCTTTCTTCTTTCTTTTATTTTTCTTTCTTTCCTTCCTTCCTTCCTTTCCTTCCTTCTTTCTTTCTTTCTTTCTTTCCTTCGTTCCTTCTTTCCTTCTTTCCTTCCTTCCTTCCTTCCTTCCTTCCTTCCTTCCTTCCTTCTTCTTCTTCTTCTTCTTCTTCTTCTTCTTCTGCCTGTTGCCCTTGTTCTTGTTCTGCTTTCTTCTTTCTTCTTTCTTTCTTCTTTGTTCCTTCGTTTTTCTTTCTTCTCCTTTCTTTCAGAAGAAGGAAGAAGAAGAAGTTCCTTCGTTTTTCTTTCTTCTCATTTCTTTCCTTCTTTCAGAAGAAGGAAGAAGAAGAAGAAGAAGAAGAAAGAATTCTCTTCTTTTTTTCTTCTTCTTCTTGAAGAAGAAAGAATTCTCTTCTTTTTTTCTTTTTTTCTTCTTCTTCTAGAATTCTCTTCTTTTTCTTTCTCTTCTTCTTCTTCAAGAAGACAGAATTCTCTTATTCTTTCTTCTTCTTTTCTTCTTCTTCTTTCTTTCTTCTTTCTTCTTCTTCTTCTTCTTCTTCTGAAGAAGAAGAAGAAGAAGAAGAAGAAGAAGAAGAAAGAGGAAGAGGAGGAGTAGGAGGGGGAAGAAGAAGATGAAGAAGAATGGAGGAGGAAGAAGAAACGAAGAAAGAAGAAGAAAGAAAGAAAGAAAGAAGAAAGAAAGAAAGAAGGAAGAAAGAAAGAAAGCAGAACAAGAAAGAAGAAAGAAGAAGAAGAAAGAAGAAGAAAGTAAAAGAAGAAAGAATAAGAGAATTCTGTCTTCTTCTTGAAGAAGAGAAAGAAGAAAAAAAGAAGAGAATTCTAGAAGAAGAAGAGAAGAAAAAAAGAAGAGAATTCTTTCTTCTTCTTCTTCTTCTTCTTCTTCTTCTTCTTCTTTCTTCTTTCTTGTTCTGCTTTCTTTCTTCTTCTTTCTTCCTTCTTTCTTCTTTCTTTCTTTCTTTCTTTCTTTCTTCTTCTTCTTTCTTTCTTCTTCCTCCTCTCCTCCTCCTTTCTTCTTCATCTTCTTCTCTTCTTCTTCCCCCTCCTTCTACTCCTCTTCCTCCCTCTCTTCCTCTTTCTTCTTCCTTCTTTATTCTTTCTATCTTTTTCTTTCTTTTTTCCTTCTTTTTTTTTTTTCTTTTTCTTTTTTTCTTTTTCTTTCTTCTTCTTCTTCTCCTTTTTTCTCGTTTTCCTTCGTGTCGAAAAGCTTTGACTTGCAGGTTTTTTTTTCTCTCAACGATTGATTTCGTGTTCAGGCTGGACACTCGATTCGGCAGATTCCGTCTACCAGTCATTTAAAGACAAAGGCTGGGTACCAGAGCAGCTGCCAGCTCCTCTACAGGTCTGGACCTGATTCCTGTTCTCCCTCTGAACGATTGTCTGTGTTGTGTCCCAGCTGGTGATGACGAGCGTTGCTTTACCTAAACTCCGTCACCGAGAAGATGCGATCCGCCTGCTCTGCGAAACCGTTTCTAGGCGATTTGAGAATTACTTGAAAGGACTTCTGGACAAAGAAAAGCAGCCTCACCTGATTTGTTTCGCCACGGCGGGCACGGGCAAGAGTCGTCTGGCGCAGGATGCCTTACCCTTGCTGCAGAAGTATGTCGAGAACCGAGAGCTGTGCGCGCTGCTGCAGAACTCCGCTGTTTCTGTCCACGTCACCTTCAACGGGGGCACCAAAGTCGATCTCTGGGATCGGGAGAACGGTGCTCAAGCCGCACTTTCGGCTCGAATAATAGCATCCTACTTCGGTGTTGAAATAGAGTCGCTGCGTTTCTTGCGGAGAATCGAGCTGCGCACTGCACTTGACTG
Organism: Paulinella micropora; assembly: GCA_019918135.1. NCBI lineage: Eukaryota > Cercozoa > Imbricatea > Euglyphida > Paulinellidae > Paulinella > Paulinella micropora. The sequence continues at coordinate 53,051 of WBZZ01001300.1, forward strand.
TATCCTTCTGGACTTCCGCCGCCGGCGTAGCTTGGCTCAAGACTCACCGGTAGTGTTCTACCTGGCCATCGATGACGCGGGTCAGACCCTCTTGAAGGACGTGGAGAATGCCCAAGCTGCGCGATCCTTCCTGAAGGATATCTCCAATGCAGCCGGGAGCTGGCTGCTTCGACCGCCACGATCGGTGTTTCCGATCACATTGATAACAGGCACGACTGCGCAGGCGATTGGCAGCATTCTGTCGACTGAGAGCAGCCACCGTTACGTATCGCTTCCTGTTCCCCTCCTGCCATTAAACGAGAGTGATGCCATACTGCGTGAGCTTGGCTTGGAGGACTGGGCAAATGATGGCCAGGTGCAGCAACTGTTGGCGGACATCGGGGGCCTCCCTCGCCTGCTTGAAATTCTTTTCTCCAGTCTTCAGGAACTGGTGGAAAATGGACAACGGCCAACAAATGCGTCGTGGGCAACCGTTCAGCGTGCGCTCATGACGTTTGTAAAGCAGCGAACTGGGCACCTCAATGAGGAAGTTGTGCACGCCATTGTGAGAGCGGCACTCACCCGCGAAACCGTGACGAATGAGGACGTCGCTCACGGACAACAAACATGGGGCGACTTGGAGAGATGTGGAGCAGTCTTTCTACGAGAGCAGAAGCAAGGAGGCATGGTTGTGGAGGTGCCGTACCTGATCATTGAGGGAAAAGTGCGAAACCTCAAAACGCGGCGACTGCCTGACGTTGTCGAGGCCTTGTTTCGCGTGCCCGAGCCGCGCTTTTGGGAGTGGCGGACTTGGGAAAAGTTCAACGCCCTCTTCGACGGAGCGACGGCATCGTTGTTGGCCCAGCGCGAAGGAGAGGGCTCACAGACCGTATCGGTTGCTCGCTTCTACCGCGGCGCGCTGGTCGACCCAGCCATTGCCAAGTGGGAGTTTGGCCTCAGTCCCAGGGTCGAGTTCCAGACTTGTGAGAAGCGCTTCCCCGAGACGAGCACCAGGCCGAGCAACCAAGGGAAGGAATTTTCCTGGCGAGCTGGTGAGGTCTCGGTTATGAATGCGGACGGAGCCAAAGCCGACCACTTCATGGCTGCGCCGCTGGTAAACTCGTGTGAGGTGCTTGTTCGCTTCGGCCAGGAAAAGTGGAGTCGGGACGTGGGCGCGCGCCCAAGGATCGCCCAAGAGCGCATCATACAAGAGAAATCCAAGGTCACTCCCTTAGCCTTGAGTTGGTTCTCGCACATTGTTCACGCTCTTACACTGCTCATCAGATCTTGGCCGCGGCCGAGACGCTCGGCCCGGGGCACCGCAGCATGGTGGCGTTCTTCACCAACGTCGATGTTCCTCTCGCTCCGGTGCCATTTTGCGCTGTTGTCGGCGGTGAGCAGATGCGGGACTTCTACAGCCAGACCTTCGCTGCCCGCGCGTTTCTGGGTGGGCCGTCGCGGCGGAAGGGAAGCACCTAAGGCGCTCCCATTCGAGTGGTTTGGGCTTTTAGCGGCGCAAAGCTTAACAATATTAACTTTTGTAAGGGCAGGGCCGGCCCTGAGAAAGTTAATATTGTTAATCTAAGGTCTCGGTGAGTGTGTTACACGTCTCCTCCCAACACCTACCAAAGTGATATCACTTCTTTCATTAATGAAGAAAAATACTGAAGGAAACAATAATCAACGTACATTGTGCCTGATGCGCGAGAAGTCTACAGTGAGTGTTGCGCTGAGCCGAACCATCCAGTATAGAAAGCGTAATAACTCGAGTGACTGCCTGTGAGATGACCAAGCCTGGCAAATATTTATTTTGATTTGGCAAATAATTACCTTTGGCGGAAGTGATACAGTACAGCTGAGGACATTCAAGCGACGTAAATTTTAGCGAAAGATTATTAATAGAGTTGAATCCAAATTCTGAATATTTGACACAAAAACGAAATCAAAAGTTACCCAAAATCGAAAAAGTGATCTAAAATCGAAAAAGTTATTTCTATTGAGACTTGAATGTCGCTAGCAATACCGTTTCAACTTTCTTTACTTGCACGGAAGCTCATACACAGTGATGTGACAGTATTTTATTAATATCTATACTTGTCAATTAATATTCGGCCCGCAGTGCCTCACCCTGGTTAACACTTTTTGTGAGTAACTCCGTCCGTTCGTTCGTTCGTTTGATCGTGAACAGGACGCTATTGCAGACGTTTCGTTCAATTTTTCCCTCAATATTATTAATATTATTATAATAAAAAGAATTGAGCAGCCGGACAAGCAAATTATTAATAGAGCAATTTAATTTGTGAGTAGCAAGTGCAAAAATATTGATTTCTTTTTTTCTATATTAGTAATATCATGTGACTCAAAAAGCAAGTTATGAACTGTGTCTCCCTCCCTGTAGAATTTAATTTTTCTCATTTCACTATAATTACTGTGTATTAATACGAATCAAGTGTCAAACTCAGCCAGCGAATTTGAGTTAAGGGTCAGATTTCAGATTAGCGGTCAGATTTTAGATTAGTGATCAGAATTAAAATTAGTTCAATTTAACTGTAATATTTCAAGTTCGCAAAAATTATGCAGATTTTGCGGACGGATGTAGCAGTTAAATTGAACTAATTTGAATTCTGACTAGTAATCTGAAATCTGGCAATATGCAAAATTCTAAGAACACTTTATGACTATCAGACGGTTTCTGTATATGTTTCTGTCTTGCCTGTTTGCAATCAGGAAGTGTATGTGTTTGTGATAGGGTGGAGGTGGTGGTGGGGGGGGGGGGGAGAGGGGATTACACACCACCCCCCCCCCTCCTCCACCCTCACTGCTGCCACACCTTAACGCACACACACACACATAGACACAGACTAAAAAAAAAACTAAAAAAACATAGGTGACATTCATACATACATGCATACATACCGCATACATACATACATACATACATACATACAAACAACCATAATACACACATACATACATACATACACATATACCGAGTCTACATACATACATAAGTGACATACATACAGCCAACCATACACTGATGATACTAGTGACATAGTACATACATACATACATACATACATACGTACAGACAACCATACAGTTCTCTCATACATACATATATATGTACATACATACATACGTACATACATACATACACATACATACATACATACACACATACATACATACATACATACTGTGACATACATACTTTCTCCAACTGGTTTCATACATTTCCCATAAAACACCGTCAAGTATCAAGGTCATACTTTTTCGAGATGCGTAAAGCTTTGAAATATTCTGGGGCACGCACACACGCGGTGCCGAGTGCGCCTTGCTGCCAAAAAAAAATCCACGTTTTCGTTCAATACCTTAATCATATCGGAATATGCAGGGGTCGGGTCGAGTGGGTGAGTCAGATAGAAAGTAATCTCAGGACGCGTAAATCCGTGTGCAAGCTGTTTTTCCGTCGCGCGATAGGCAGTGTTGATTTCATCGTCCGGACTTCGATGCATATAGATGGCGCACCAAACTGATTGACCAAGGATTGATCCATCTGTAGGTGAGATAGGGTTTTGTCGTAAAGCTTGTCCCTCACGCAGTATACGTACTCACAATCATGCGAACCTAGTACGCGCCAGCCCCGTCCGGGGTGCCACCAGCCAGTCCGGGGTTCCACCAGCCACACCTGGCACGTACTGTCTGGCAGTGGTCTGGTTTCCTTCTGAAGTTATAGACACACCCCATGCTAGCTAAGCAGTACGCGCCAGCCCCGTCCGGTGTGCCACCAGCCAGTCCGGGGTGCCACCAGCCACACCTGGCACGTACTGTATAGCAGGGATCTGGTTCCCGTCTTATAGACACAACCCATGCTAGCTAAGCAGTACGCGCCAGCCCCGTCCGGGGTGCCACCAGCCCGTCTGGGGTGCCACCAGCTTCTCTGGGGTGCCACCAGCCACACCTGGCACGTACTGTATAGCAGGGGTCTGGTGTCTATGCTCATGGCGATACCATATGGTATCCGGTGTTACCATATGGTATCAGTTTTTCAGTGACTGGTTTCAAAAAAATCTAGCGATCAAACCGGAGGCGTTGTCATAAAATAAACTGCAGTAATCTATTGAGTCACCAGGAAGCGACCAGTAAAATTTCTCGACAAAACTTTGAGTTGAAGTTTTGTTTTTTTTATAGAAGGGTGACCCCTCCCAATGCACTTTTTCCACGTGAAGTCGATTTTTGACTGAAAAAATGGTGGAGGGTCGTGTGCCTCTTCGTTGTTTTTGTCAGCAATAGCTGATTTTGCGGGGTGTGAGATTGGAAATAATGATTTTTGGTATTTGTGGTTGCATTTATATCAACAACAACAAAAAATCTTAAGTGTTAGTTTTTTTTTGTGTGTGTGCTTCCATACATCAAATTTCTTCTTGGTTTCATGGTTTCAATGATATGCCCCTCCCATGCAGGTTGGAATTGTATCTTTGTAAAGCAAGAAAAAACACAAATAGATATGTAGATTTGATAACTGTATGAAGAAGGAGCAGAGCAAAAGAAAGCAAGCAGTGTTACAAGTGCCTGAAGTTAGAAAGATTTTGAGTTTCTGAGACTGGGAAAGGTGAGACAAGTCGATTACATACATACACACCTTACATACATACAGACATGCATACACACATACTTACGTACCAATCGATTACGTACCTACATATATACATACATATGCACATACATGCGTACATGTGTACATACAGACAAACAAACAATCCAAGCACACCTTTTGAAGCCTTCTCCCACGACACACATATTTACTGAATACACACGCTACATAAACATTTACAGGAATGCCAGCTCATCCTAGCACTCTCATATTCTGTTCTATCTATCTGTGTCTTTCGATTTGTTGGTTGCGTTGTGTTTGCAGAGAACTCTAGTAAATAAGTCATACATTTTGTGTGCTTTTGTTGCTTGTTGTTTTCTTATCGTTTTCACATTTTCTTGCATTTCAAGCAATATGTCAATTTTGAAACATTTCCTTCAAGCACAACTCATATTATGGTTGCACATGAACGTGAAGATGTTACAATCCCCGAAGATAGCTCAATAAAAAGTCGGTAATACAACCAGACACAAATCCCCAAAAGAGAATGATGTCTCGTTATATTAGCTCAGTGAAGCCGAAAAGAAAACGGCAACAGACCAAGGTTAAAATGGCATTAGGTCAAATCCGGCCAAACGATATTGAAAATAATGGGAAAAAACTAGGTGCACCTGACACCAGAAAAAGGGTACTTTTTACCGGCTATCCGGGGGGTGATGCCTACAGTACCCCTTCCCGTTTTTATGACGGAAATATGCAATATTTTCGTCATATAATTGCTGATTTCTTTTCTGCACAAACGCTACGGGGTGTCGCAACTAAGTGCATTAACCCACGGATAGACGGTGCAGTGGATATATAAAACGCATACGCCAGACACGAGTCAACTATAAATCTCCAGCCTCGTTTTTGTAAATAAAAACTCCTCCTTCCACACTTGTTGTCCCCCCCCGTAACTTAATTCTGAGGCAGTATGTCAAGAACAAATAGTATTACTATTGCAATAAAAGCAGCGTTATAATTTTTCTCCTTCTCCAAAAACACTTCCGATCAGTAAATACGTTGTCTTTTATTAACATACCCTTGTATTCAATCGGTTACCTTAATATAGTACTAGGGGGCCAGACCTAATAACTATATCCAAAGCCGGGGTGAGTGAGCCCGACCATGCGATATGCCGACACAAGTAGAGACGGACCGTGCTGGTATGACGATATTAAGTATATCCAAAGAAAAAAATTTAATATGTCTACTATGAGAACATTTTTTGAGAACATCACCCTGGATGCTTGAAGCAGGGTCGTACCAGGAACACCATCGCTAAACTCACAAGCGATCCCCTTATACGGTGTCGTATCCATTTGCCGATCGACCCTCGCACTCATATGTTGCGATAAAAATGCCAAGTAACAACAATGGTATTAAAACATTTTAATAAGACATGATCTGACATGGGCACTATGAGATTAATCCACATGCAGCTTTCAATGTCCGACGCGTGATAAAAGAAGAAAATGTCACTTACTGCCTTCGTCGCCTTGCGCGAACCCCTTTGCCAGGTGGCGGGCCGCCAACAAAAGTCAAGTCAAACTTCGACTCCTCCAGAATGTCCCATATTTTGTTAGGGATGGCGCCCAAAGATAAATCAAAAGGAATATCAAGCACTCCTCTAGGCAGTGACTGAATAGTCCACGCAGTGTGGTCTTTGTCTCGAAGGGTAATAGTATCATCCCATGTCTCGAGATTTTTCGCGTCTTTGTACACCGGTAAATATTGTCTAGCTGTTGGATCCTCAACAGGGTCCATGCTTCTCCAAAAATGGAGTACCGGTTGTATTGTTTTTGCTGCTAAGGATCTCTTCGATGTCCGTGCTGCCCGTGTAGTCTGCGGGACCGCCACAGCTCGCATGAGATAAAGATCTGAGAGAGTGTCATCGGCAACATGAGATTCTGCCGGTCTCAACAGATAAAAAGCGTCTCGGACCCACTTGATGGCCGCAATCGCCTCTCCTTCCTTCCATCGCACATGTCGAATGTCCACATTACCCGCGTTCGGGTTAGTGTCCTTCTCCCCTCCTCCTCCATGGACATCCGTCGCTCGCGTCGATCTCGCCACCTTCCTCGGTTGGTCGAAGATGAGATCGTTTTGCGCTCTCCTCCTCTGCGCCTCTGTGAACTTCTCCTTCGTACCGCCGCGGACTATGGGGGCTTTAGACTGAGTCCCCGCCGCGCTTTTGCGGTTTGAGTCTTCCTTACTCTCCTTCTCGGTCTCCTCCTTCTCCGTGACCGGTGCCCGATAGGCATTCTCCTCCTCTAAGGTATCCTCCTTCTGTATAGGCGGTACCTCTTTGAAGTCCTCCTTCATCCGTTTCAACGCCTCCTCAACGGATTCATCCTCAAGTAAGAAGGGGTCATATTTGATCAGCCTTCGAACATTCACAATCTGCACCTTCCCTCTACCCCTGATCTTATAATTCAGAGGTCCCATCTGTTCCATGACCTGGTATGGTCCTTTCCAGTGGGTAAACAGCTTAGAGCTAACCCCCTTAGGGACTTGAGGATGGTACAAGAGTACAATATCCCCAACCTGGAAACGGACTTGATCTAAGTGCGCTTGTCGCACTCCTTGTGCGTCAGTCTTTCTGCGCTCCGCCTCCCTGTGCGCCGCAACTATTTGTTCCGCCTCCATCTTCGCTCTTAGTCTCATCCCGAACAACTCATCCTCATCTGCCCAAGTGTCTTTTGGATGCAGAAGTGAGGTTGGGATATTAGGCTCTCGGCCGTAAACCAATTGATATGGCGAGACTGAGCTCCTGGCTCCTCCTAATGCCGATGAGGGTAGACAGTTCATTGCAAAGGCAAATGAAGGTGCTGCCTCCACCCAGGCTCTCTGATTCTCCTTCTTCATACAGTACATCTTAAGCGAGGCTTTGAGAGGTCTATGTACCCGCTCGATCTTGCCATTCGCTCTCGGGTTATAGGCAGTAACATATTGCCATTTCATCCCGTAGTACTTAGATAGTCTGTCGATGACTTCATTATTAAAGTCAGAACCTCGATCAGAACATATCTTTCTAGGCACTCCGATCTGCGAGACGATCCTATCGATCAGAGCCTCTGCAGTTGTCTTGCCTGTAGCGTCCTTAACAGGAACAACCCAGACATAATTGGTGGCTCGATCTATTGCGGTAAGAAGGTATCTGTACCCTTCTGCCGATTCGGGGAAAGGTCCCACATGATCGATGTGTAAAAATTCAAACATCCCGGCGTGTAACGGGAATGTACCGATCAGGCCAAAGTTCGCCTTCAGCGGTGTCTTTGTGGTTTTGCATGGGATGCATGCGTCCACTTCCCTGTCTATCTCCTCCTTCATCCCTTTCCACCAAAATCGCCTCGCTATGAACCAATGAGTTCTTTGTCGACCCGGATGTGCCAGTAAGGGGCAGTTATGGGCTGCGACATATATAAAGCGCCTCAACTTCTCTGGTACCCAGAGAGTCCATTTGTCAGGCTGTGATGCAAATTTGCCATGCTGGCCCTTGTACCACAATAGCCCATCTCTCCACGCCATCTCCTTCATCTGATCTTTGATCTGTGGAGTCTTTTTAAGCTCATTAGGGTTCTTGTATAACGTTATGAGCTCCTTGAACTCCGGATCCGTCGCCTGTTGCTGCCTCCACGCGGTAGGCGAGGCGATATGAATAGTACCGTCCTCCAACCTTACTCCTACCCTTTCCGGGTCTTCATCAAGCTCGCTTCGATTTTCCTGTGGAGGTTCAGTACAGACCTCAGTCGTCTCCTCCTCTTCTTTTATATTCGCCTTCGCGTTCTCGTATGCCTCATAAGACCACTCAGCGTCTTCGAGAACATGCGCCTCACAGCATATGCCATGCTCCGGGCCTTGAGGACTATATCGTAGACCCGTGCGGTCATAACGAACGCCTCTTGCCATCTGCATCGCCTCTATGTGGCTCACCTCGTATACCTTGTCCGTGGACAGGTCCATCATCTCCACTGATGATACGAGAGCCGACACCTCCGACTGAAACTCTAGCCTGGAAAGGCTATCAGCGACTACGTTTCGCTTTCCCGGTAAGTAGACCATCGTGAAATTGAAACATGACAAGAAAGCTTGCCACCGCGCCAAACGGCCGGTTTGTTCATGATTCATCAACCAAAGAAGGTTGTGATGATCGGTCCTAACCGTGAATAGAGGTCCTCCCCACAAGTATTCTCTGAGCCTCTTGAGAGCCCATACTACTGCCAACGCCTCCCTCTGTCGCGTGCAGTAATTTCGCTCCGCCGCACACAGCTTTCTACTAATAAACATGATCGGGCGCAACTTTTTCTCCTCATCTTCCTGTTGCAGCACCACGCCAATCGCAAACTTAGATGCATCCGTGTCGACTACGAACGGCTTCGTAAAGTCGGGCATCATAAGTACTAATCCGCCGTCCTTGGGATCTTTGTAAATGAGATCTTTGAGCGTATTAAACGCCTGCAAAGCCTCCTCATCCCACTTCTCAAAGTCTCCAAAATCAATCATCTTCTCCAGCTTAGCCCGAGTTGCACCCCAATCGGGTATGAACTGGCTATAGTACTGTGCCATCGCAAGAAAAGAGTGTAACTCTGTGCGATTCTTTGGCAACTGTCTACTCATGATCTCCTCCCTCTTCTCGCGCGATATCGAGACCCTATTATGAGAAATCTCGTAACCCAAATACGTCACACTTGTCCTGGCAAGCTGACATTTCTTTAGGTTGCATTTCAGGCCAAAAGCTCCGATGCGCCTGAAGACATCTGACAAGTGATCGATATGCTCTTCCATTGTGTTAGAGTGTACGATGATGTCATCGATGTAACAAAATGCATATTCTCCCGCCTTCTGTCCTCTCCTTCTCATAAAACCATCCTCCGACTGGTCGTCATATTGACCGCTCAACATCTTCTGCATCGCCTTCTGAAAGAGCCCCGGGGCCTGTTTGAGTCCCATTGGAAGCACCTTCCACTGGTATATTTCCATACCCACAACGAATGCAGTCAGCCATCTGGATTTCTCGTCCAGTGGTATCTGCCAGAAGCCGTTCTTAAGGTCAATGACCGAATAGAACTTAGCATTCCGCAGCACCCTTCTGCCTTCTTCTAAGGTCGGCAGAGGATTTCTCTCTTCCTCTAGCACCTTATTCACACGGGCATAATTGATCGTCAAGCGCCATTCTCCTCCTGGCTTAGGGACGATTTTCGGTTGAGAGACAATTGGAGATGTAGATCTCTCAATAAAGTCCTCATCGAGCAACTGCCTCACATTCTCCTCCGCTATTTTTGCCTCATGTATGCTCAAATTTGCCCTCCGTGGTGCCGGAGATGGCTCCGCACCCGGTATCTTGTAAATGACAGCAGTGAAGTCATCCGACTTTACACCACCTGCCCGAGGAGGGTCGAAAATTTCTCTGTACGCCTCCATCTTAGCTTTGAGAAACGCCTTCTCTCTCTCCGAACCCACTCCTTCTTCTAAAATTTTCCGCGCCGCCGCTTGGAAATCTTCCTCCGACATCTTCTTATGCTCCTTGAGGGGCGCTAAGTCCTCCTCCAAACTCAAATCTTCCTCGGACAAATCGTCTAGTCCCGTTCTTTCATACGTGACTGTGTCCGGCTCATCATCATGACCGAGTCCGACAAGCGTATCAATAAGGTTCGCGTATTGTATCGGAGCCTTACGGGTGTAGAAACCATCAAAGCATGTGAAAGCTTGAGGTATCAATTTCAACTTGTCCTGGGCTCTGAGCTTTTGCTTGTATGCACTGCTCTGCTCCCGAGACCCGAGTCGACAAGCCACCACTAACTGTTGCTTGCGAGAAGGAACAGGTATAGGATGATCAATAAGCCGGTCCCTTATCTCCTGTGCCCAGATCGCCTTCTCATTGTATGGCAGAATGACAGTATACGGCTTGTTACTCTCAAATAGAGTCCGTAGACACTTTTTCACTTCAGTTAATGAGCGCGGCCAGGTAGGCACATCGCCCCAAAAGTTCGTGATAAAAGTTTTAATGTCATCCGCTGGAGTATCGGGGATACGCCCCTTCCTCCTTGGCACAAACGCCTCTCTCTTCTCATCTGACACCTTCGCATGGTAACAGTAGCCATTAGTAATATAGACATCTGCCCCGCCACCTTCTGCGAATCTGGCCAACGACGGGCACTGTTTCGCAACACATATTATCTCCTCATTACGCGCTACGACTAAGTCATCAATAGACTTTCTGTCCCATGCGGGAATCGTAACCGTATACGCCTGCATCTCCGTCTCCCAATTGTCGGTCCAGGTCAGTTCCTCCGGCACTGTGACATAGGGGTGTACATAGGCTTCAGTTGCCTCATGTACGAAGGCCAACTTTTTCCTCTCCGTTGCTAGACTCAGCTCAAAAGCCTCGTATGAGTCAGTAGCAGTCATCGGATTAATATCCTCCTCCTCTCCATTCTTCACTCCATAAATCACCCGCCGTGCGGCGCAATCGATCACAGCCCCCATCGTAGCCAATTGGTCATACGACAGCAGGATTGAACCGTGGTAATCGGGGACAACATAGAGGTCCGCACGATATACTCGACCGGATTTCAATTTGAAAATTAATGTGACGATGCCCGTAATTTCCGTACGGCTGCCTACCCCTTTTAGGGTCCCCTTTGTTTTTCTAATGTTTTTGTCCACCCATGTCCGGTGACTATTCAAAAACTTCTGGCCGACAATATTAATATTCGCCATCGTATCATTACCAACTTTTAATGTGGTTTGTAAAGTTTCACAAAAGAGGTCAGTGTAGCATAGCGCGTCTGGTCTATGTAAACTAGCCGCTAGCACATGAATTTTTCGTTCTAGGGTTTTGAGTCTAAGCTCAAGTTCCTTGTCCTCTTCTCGTTCTCCCCCCTTTTCCGCCAACTTAACTTCTTGAGTCTCCGGGGCTTCCGGTAATACTATCTCGAGTGTCTTTTGGACAGAGTCTGGTACACCGAGTGTACTCGTGTCTATAGCAGAGACTATTGAGTCCTTTGGCGGGGGTACGGTCCGCTGCTTCTTCGTAGGAGGAGACCTAGCCTTTGGTTTCGGCTTCCTCTCCTCCATCGCCTTCTTCGCCTTCCTATTCGCATCATTTATCATATTAGCTCTCGAAGGATGAACTAGCAAGTGCTTACCTTGAGGCTTGTGAGGCTGTGTGCCTTCACCTTCACGTCTGGGAGGAACGGAACCGTTCGTATCCTGTTCATCAACAGTAGGCATAACTGTGACTGTCGGATTAAAAGGAACAGTTTTTATCTCCTTCTCTCTCTTCTTTTCCTCTCTCTTCTCCTCCCGTCAGTCTACGACGACAACACGCTCACCTGAGCCGGTGTCTTCGTCTTGACGTCCCCCCTCCGTAGCGGTATAAGCTTGCTGGGGGTAGTTGGAGCTGGAACTGGTGCTATAATTCCAGTATCCGTGTCCTCTGGGAGGGCGCGCTGGGGTCCGTCCTCCCCTTCCACGAAAGCCTCGTCCTCGTGGTGCCGCCCCTCTTGGTGTCCCTCGGGACCCTCGTGACGATCCTCTCGTCTCTCCTCCTCCTCTAGTCGGCGCCTTTGATCGGCCCGATGTCTCTCTCTTCTCCCTTCTCTTCATTCTGTCAAGGAAGTAAATGATGGCCTCCCGGAACTCCGCATCCGAGACCATATTCGCATTCCACCTCCCCTCCTCCAACTCCTTCTTGTACATGGCGTACATGGTCTTTTTCATGCCTTCGAGCTCTCTAAGGAAAGGATTTCGCTGCCTATCATCAAGAGAGTCGTGGCTGAAGAGGCAATTGCCTACTCCTTTCTGTGCCTCATGCTTACACGCCATGTATGAAAAATAGCGGTAGCACGGCGTCGGCTCATCTCTCCCCCTCTTGAGACCTGCCGTTCGAGTTGCATGTGCTGCTTGAGCACCTCCAACCCCCTGTGTCGCGGCACTGGAGAATGACTCGGTGGCCGTGTCCAATTCGGAACACGCGTCGAGCACCTCCTTGAACAGGTCGCCCGGCGGAGTAGCCGCTACAGTCCTCTCGTATATATTCGTTTCTAAAAAATCCGCCGTCTTCACCGCCGTGAAGGTCGGACAGGACTGTATGATCCTTGCGAGCTTGCTCGGGTGTCGTGTACACAAAGCACTCAGGAAGTACAAAATGATAGACTTCCGGCTATAAAAGAGCCCGTACTTGGCGCTGACCTCAGTGAGGATCGCTGCCAACCTCGTGCCAATGCCCAGCCCTTCGTTCACCTCTTGAAAAATCTCAAACCCAATCAAAGTACCAGTGCACAGGTGCTGATACCCATGAGTTTTAAAGTATTGCAAGAGGACGGCAACTGGCACCGTGCATTGCAGGTCTGAGGCTGCTCTCCTAGCCGCCACCTCTACCGCTCTCATCGCCTTGTACTCCCCAACATCAAACCCTTGTGTGATGATTGATGGGTCCAACAAGGTGTACAACGCCTCATACTCCTGTGTTTCGTCCGTTGGATGCTGCTTCATACAAGCATCAATTCTTCTGAGCTTGTCTCGAAGGTTCGCATCCGTGTCCTTCTGACTCGCTGTCTCTGCATACAGCGTCAGAGCAGTGGCATCGGACTTTGTATATTTTTGGAAGGCCTGTATGATAGCATGTCTGTCCTTTTTGTCATTACTGTTGACAATAACAGTGGTAGGCGCTGAGCTAGTCGCAGGGGCCGAAGGGGCTGTGTGGGCTGACGGGGCGGAGCGGCCCGAGGGAGCCATATAAGATCCAGAGGAATATCTCGGTCCCTTTGTTCCCGCCGCCTTGGCTAATGCAATCTTTGCCTCCATCTCCTTCTTTTCTTTCTCAGCCGCTAGCTCTTTGATATACAGCTCTTGGGCATGATGAAAAAAAGACAGGATCTCAGCTGCCTTCCGAAGGAACAAGGCCTTCTCCGCCAACTCCTTCTCTCCCGCTTTATTGGTGGGGGTGGTGCGGCCGTCCCCTCCAAGATCGTATGATCCTTCGTGAAGACCCACCTCTTCCATGCGTCATCCTTCACCAAGGCCGCATGCAGCTTCTTCATCCTCGTCACCCCTCCAGCTTCGCCTTCTATTTCCCTCAGGGCCGGGTGAAGGTCCCTGCCAAACTGGGTGTGTTGGAGTTTACCCAGGTCCACTAACTTGGCCTCCATAAGTTTCAGAGACACATCCATGACATTGATCTGTCCTTTTGGATTCCTGAACTTAAACTCCTTTTCCACTCTCTTTATTGAATCAATGTCCTGACCAGGATCGAGCAACCTAGCCAGTGCTCTTGTGTTCCATGGCAGCACAGTCTTTCCAGTCTGGTACTCAAAGAGTATAGCACACTCAAACACTGTCCATGAGAGGTCGAGTAGCTCCAGTAAAGACATATTGTCCCCAAATGAGACATGTTGCACCTGTAACTGTGCACCGTCGTCTCTGAGGAATTCTGCCAGAGGCAGAGCTTGCCTTGGGAGAGGGTAACAGATGTCCTCCTTCTTCAAGGGTTGTCCCCATCGCATTTCTTGGGGAATGTATAGCCATTTATAGGCCTCATCCTTCCCTTTCTTCTCCTCAAACTCCTTCTTACTTAGTTTGCCATATTCGGCCACAAACCTCGCTTCCTCTCCTCCCTTCTGCTCCTCCTCGACTTCCTCTGCTCCTCCTGTGTCAAAGGAAGGCGCAGTAAAAAATTGATTCTCTGCTCCTCCTGTGTCAAACGAAGGTGCCAGATCTCCTCCTTCTGCATGAGAGTCAACGAACTCCTCTTCGTTTCCTGGGGTTCGCTCACTCTCCCCCCTCCTTCCTGCCAGTCTTCAGACCTAGTAGACATGGATGCTGAAGGAATACGGATGAGACAGAGTTGTTTCTACCCCGTAATTGCTCTGTTCGTCTATGAGGAACGAATAGAGAGAAAAAACGAAAAGACAGTATAGGAGAGAGCGTCTCACCTCTATGTCTTATGTGTTTTTTTTTTTTGTTTTTTTTTTTTTGTTTTTTTTTTTGTGAGAAAGAAGTAATCTGTACGACTTTCTCTGAAAATTTATCTCCTTCTCCACTCCTCTTTTCTTTTTCTCTTTTTTGTTGTTGTATCTGTTATGAGGTACGAGGACCTATGTACAGATAATGTCAAAGAGGCTAGAGAAGCACTCCTTGAGAAGTCGACTTGTCGTCTGACACTTGTTCAGACCTATTGTCGAAAGACAGTCAGAGATTTGCAAAAATACTCTGATGTGTGTGGTTTGAGAGGCAACAAAGTGCACAGACTTGAAAGGTAGAGTACTACGC